>JAVYIG010005236.1:0-141549 GCA_035222895.1 Strongylocentrotus droebachiensis
CCTTTGTATAGATCTTAATACTGATATTATTGATCGTATCGTAATATGATTCATTTGCTTCGGACAGAGCGAAATGCAAGGACAAATATTCTTAATTTATACACAATAGCTAGATGACCATGAGTGTAATGAAAGAACTGTGTTTGGCTAGTTAGGCCTATTCATCCCGCAATATCAGAGAATGAAACTATGATGGAGATTAGTTGATACTAAATGGAACATAATGCCATGGCAACGAATGTTGATGTTGGTGTAGGTGGTGGTGATGTTGATGGTGGTACGTGGTACTGGTGATGGTGGTAGTGGTGATGGTGGTGGTGGTGGAAGTGGTGATGGTATGGTAGTGATGATTTAGATGGTGGTGCCAGGTGGTGAAGGTGATGACGATTATGGTGGTGGTAGTGGTGGTAGGGGTCGTGGTGGTAGGGGTTAGTGGTGGTAGTGGTGTTGGTGGTGATGTTGATGTTGGAGTCATAGGTGGTGGTTGTCATAAAAGTAGATTGAACGGTAATGATGTCAAGAATATGTCACAAGTAGAAGCAGACATTTAAGGCTAATCTGAAGATATATTATGATTGAATATATATATTTTTAATTGTGCTATTCATAACACTATTTGCTTTCATTTCTACTCACAATCGTCTATAATAAACGGCTATATAGCAGCTGAGGTAATGGTGGCACCGTGGCACAGGTGATAATCAATCGTGTGTTAATAATCATCAAAGTCTCAAGAGTAAAACGTTTACATGACCTTTCTAGCGATCTGCCTACTCTATGATGTTTACGTCTATAATATGTATCTACTTTTAGAACATACTCATATTATCCTCCCTTCCATAAAGCGCATTCAAACGCAATTTAACCGCACGCACTAACATGACGATTTATTCGACAATATCACTTGAAGTTTGTGAGTCTTTCGCCGATGGTAGGCCAATAATCTACAATTAGAAAACAAATACTGTACAAATAATAATAATAATAATAATAATACTCACGTTTACTCCTCGTTGATATATCGGTATTTCCACTTAACTCATCCATGGCGCTAAACTATTAAAAGATATCCAGCGTCTAGTATTAAAAGCAACGTCCTGCGAAACCATAATTGACAGTGTTATCGAAATGAAGACGGATTGGGAAATGATGTATGGCGCACGTTTAGCTGCTACCAGGAAACCAGTACACATAAGAGTTATCTGCCGGGCAGTTCTTTAAATAGTCATATCCTGGCGATGGTAATGAATAGCAAGATCGAGTCATTGTTCTGGATAATCAAAAGAGAAATCGATAAGGTACAATACATGCGATGCGTTGATTAAAAATCCCTGATAAGCAATGGCTATGAAGACTATGAATACCATTAGATGCTTCGACGGTAATGCTTCGTTCTCGATTATTGTTCGTCATGGTTGCGATGGCCGGGGTGATGGATAGCGACCTGATAGAAACAACATGGCTTTCATCCGGGGAACATATGTCATCCCTATAACAAAAACTATTACTTCGTGGGGGTAATAAAATGTTTGCGATAACGTGGTTATAGAAATCAACAGAAATTCATAGGGCGTCTTTCATTGTCGTTGTTTATTGTATATATCGCGCGCTATAAATAAAATCGTATACATGCATATATATCCGTATAGAGATTGCCGACCGCGCTTATCAACTATTCGACCATAGGATGAAGGCTAATCATAAAATTATGGAAAAAGTTTGAAGATACTGTTGGTAGTGGTTAGAGAGCATGGTAAGACAGCTCCAGAGTGAAGGGGACGCGTACCCATTAGGCATACGATGCACGATATAGGGACTGCTGCACCCCCCCCCCCACCCGCGTTCAAATTAAGTTCCCTAATACCTGTAGCATGACATGACATGAGAGAGAAAGAAAAGGAGAGAGAAGGGGGGGGGGGGGGGAGAGGGAGAGAGAGAGAGAGAGAGAGAGAATACAGAGAGAGAGAGAGACAGACAGAGAAAAAGAGAGAAAACAGAGAGATAGAGAGAGAGACAGACAGACACAGAAAGAGAGGGAGAGAGAGAGACAAAATACAGAGAGAGAGAGAGAAAGAGAATACAGAGAGAGAGAGGGAGAGACAGAGAGAAAGAGGAAAAACAAAGAGATAGAGAGAGACAGACAGACACAGAAAGAGAGGGAGAGAGAGAGACAAAAGACAGAGAGAGAGAGAGAGAGAGAGAGAGAGAAAAAATACAGAGAGACAGAGACAGAGTTGTAGAGAGAGAGAGAGAGAGAGAGAGGGAGGATTAATTAGGATCCGAATTTTAAAAATTATGTTACCGATAATAATTGCAAATAGAAAACAATTGTAACTATAGGGACCTTTTCTTTTGTATTATTTGTTTAATACCAAATCGAGGTCATCGCCCAAGTAACTAATGAGTATATAAATAATTAAAAACCCAATTCGGTAATGGGTATAGAACGCGCTGAATACACAAAAGCCTATTCTATTTTTGTTCTCCTCGATGTCAGACCTTAGACCAAGATATTACTTTTTAATGCCTTTTTGTTGTCCTTTCGTAAATATTCAATTATTAATGCAATCGGGATACGGCAAATACATCACTTTCATTCCGTTCAAATTTTGTCAGACTTTTCATCTATATGCTACAAACCATTCTTCTGTAGATGTTGCAATAATCAATTTTCTCTCGCTCTAATTGCCGCCCTCTACCTCTTTTAATTCCTTTTTAGTATTCCATTTTAGTACTCGCTCTCTCTCTTTCTCCCTATCGCACCACTTCTCTCTCTCTCTCTCTCTTTCGAAGTGCATTTACGAAGTACCGGTACAAACAAAGATGGCTGCAATTGATATTCTACATTTTAGAAGAAAAAAAGATCAAATCAAATTTCAAATAAGGCTTTTAAAATGACGTATCCAGACCTTGGCCTCAAGATGGGCAAAACGTATCATCTTAGTGTGATCCCTTTAGTTATAATTAGGAAATTAGGTTATGAGGGACCCGTTTTCTTATGTTTATTTTTTTTCTTTAATTAAAACAACAACAACAAACAAATTATTGGGGGGGGGGGTTGTCAAGATGGCATATTTTGGAAATGAAATAAAACATTTACATTGTAATTTGACTTGACCATTCAGATATATTCATCTAGTCCATAATAGATAGTTGGAGGCTTTAGTTTAACATACAAGGGAAACGCTCTCGGCGGTCTCGCCTGCATAACGCAATTCAATATGATAAACCAGAACGTCAATGACGTACATTGTAGTGCTCATCCGCATCTCGCAACAACAAATATCGTGGTACACTTTTGAACTGGTCAAAAAATAAAAATGTGATGCCCTGGAAGGGACATAATTTCATTTCATTTGCATAAAGTACCATAAATAATCAATGGAGCAAAATCTCAAAATTCTGTGTAGAAGTTTAGTGTTCCAAATTTAGCTCTACCAGATAAGGCAAACCAAATCAAAATCGGTCAAGAAATGAGGGAGAAGAAGCAATTTTTGTTATTTTTGGAATAAATTTGCATAAATTACCATAATTAATTAATGGAGAACAATTTCAAAATTCTGTGTAGACCTTTAGTGTACCAAAGTTAGCTCTACGATATAAAGCAAACCAAATCAAAATCGGTCGAAATATGAAGGAGAAGAAGCATTTTTTGTGATTTTTAAATTATTTTTGGAATAAATTTGCATTATTATCATAATTAATCAATGGGAGTAAAATCTCAAAATTCTGTGTAGAAGTTTAGTGTTCCAAATTTAGCTCTACCAGATAAGGCAAACCAAATCAAAATCGGTCAAGAAATGAGGGAGAAGAAGCAATTTTTGTTATTTTTGGAAAAAATTTGCATAAATTACTATTATTAATTAATGGAGAACAATTTCAAAATTCGGTGTAGAAGTTTAGTGTACCAAAGTTAGCTCTACCAGATAAAGCAAACCAAATCAAAATCGGTCGAGAAATGAAGGAGAAGAAGCATTTTTTGTGATTTCAAATAAATTTGCATAAATTAGCATAGATAATGAATTTCACGATTCTGTGTACAAGTTTTAAATCCCCTTCCTAGCCCTATCATATGAAACAATCAGAATCAAAATCGGTTGAAAAATAACGAAGCATTTTGAAAATCTTGATGATGATGCCACAACATAGTCTAAGTCTGTTGACCTGAAATGACCTTTGACCTTGACTTTGTGATCTGAAATTCTACTCACATGATTGGGGATACTTGATTACCCTATAGTCCAAGTTTCATTGACTCAGAACTTATACTTTAAAAATTATATCAAAAATTCAAAAACTTAACCTTAGGTTAAGTTTTCGATGATGATGCTACAACATAGTCCAAGTCTGTTGACCTGAAATGACCTTTGACCTTGACTTTGTGATCTGAAATTCTACTCACATGATTGGGGATACTTGATTACCCTATAATCCAAGTTTCATTGACTAAGAACCTATACTTTAAAAATTATATCAAAAATTCAAAAACTTAACCTTAGGTTAAGTTTTTGATGTTGACGCCGTCGCCGTCGCCGCCGCCGCCGTCGCCGTCGCCGCCGCCGTCACCGGAAAAGCGGCGCCTATGTCTCGCTTTTTGCTACGCAGGCGAGACAATAAAATGGAATCATTGCATGTGACATATTGAAAAGGCTATTCGTCATATTGTCGGGAATACAACAAGTAATTTTGTTTTTTTCTCTTTTTGGAGGAGTTTAGACATATGAAACTACACAAATATTTGCATTGACATGATCCTTTAATTATTTCCTTAAAACCATCTATTATGAGCAAGAAATGCATTTACTCATCTTATCTCACACAGGCTTGCTCTCACGTTCAACACACAATTTCATGTTTTGCCGATGTTTATGTTGCATGCATTATAATGGAAAGCAATTTTATGTATCACATATGGACAATAAATCTTCAATGATGAATCTGATTTTAAAGACAGAATATTCTCATGTACACAATAAAGGTCAGACAAAAACATCTTCAAATGTAATATTTATCATGATTTTAATCACATGACTTCAGTGTACCAATCACAATACACAAACGTAAATGGGAAGAAACTTTCTCACGTTTTGATACATATATACTGTACTCTTTGAAATATTACTTGTATAATAAACGCAGGCAATGTACATAACACATAGTTGGCCAGACTTGGAGCTTAATAATTATGTGCAGTAGTCATGCGTTTTATCTATTCAATTCTTTCTCGAGTGTGCATTTATTTCAATATTTATAAAGCCGGTGTGTGAGAGAATACACCTAATAAGCTATATACTGTATATATCATATTCAAATGATAACATTTCCAAATTATCTGTGTAAATTGTGTGTGATTAGCAGCATGTATTTATACTGAGTCAATGGATACTAAGTTAACAAGTGCACTAATTGGTTATTGTACAATAGAATGTGAAGAGAGAGAATGACTAGCCTTTGGCCCTGTAACATTAAAATCAACTTAAATCAATCGTAAATATTTATTGTACCTCCAATCTTGGTGTAATTAATCACATCTTGCCATGCATTGTTACGATTGTTTGAATGATATACAATTCATCTGATGGAGATACAATTAATTGTAACTCATTATGTTACAGGGCTCAGGAGCTACAATTGCTATAAACCTACATTATATGAGAGTTTAACAACAAATTTGATTTAAGGTACAGTGTATATGACAAGGTTCTTGTAATATTTGGTCTGATTGAATTTGTTGAGACTTTTTGAACATCATGGTTTTCATAAAATGTAAAGTTTTTTTCAGAAAAGAAAAGCCTTGTAGGCTTTGAATGTGTATTACAACTCCAAGTATAGAACTAAACATATTTTATTAACTTTCATTATTAAATTTTGTCCAGATAGACTCAAAACAAAATGTCATTTTTAGAAATGGAAATCACATTGGCCTTTACATGCAAGATTTCAGTATTTCAAAATCCACTTGTCAATATATCTTTAATAGTATTTAAACAAGATTTTAATGGTTTTATAAGTTTGCTTTGTTTATGCTTTGTGATAAAAAAGTTAAAACAATATTATCAAAAGGCACAAACAAAAATAAATTAAAAGCACATTATTTTGTGTATGATTCCTAGAAGTGTCCAACATATGCAATATTTAAGATCATTCTGAAATACTTTCATAAAATCAATTTCAATCTTTGTACATGAAAAAGAAGATCAAATATTCAAAAAGATCAAAACGCAAGTTCTCAAAAATTCCCTCAAACATGAGCTCATGATAATCACTAATTGATACTCTGTTTTTCGAAAAGAAACAGATATGAGAATATACCGGCAATATGTTCATGTTAACGACTGCACAAAACAACTCTCGATATAACATTATGTAACAATGGTTGAACATTCAAAGACAAATGTATGAGAATAGTGACAAAAAGAAAAATCTTGTACCAAATATCCCAAACTAGCTTGTCTTTCATTGAACAAGACTTTATTCTTTTAAAATCAAAATGTTGAATTTTGATGAGATATGATAGTAACTCTGCTTACACATAAATACCATTCTCAGACGAGTCTCATGCAGTACATGTTTTTAGTTTGTACAGATCTCATCCAAAAAGAATTCCTGAGAAAACAGCTTCCCCCAGAGAACATGAGTGTAAGTGTACAATGTCAATTTATAAATTCAAATTGATAGGTTACTTTTGAATGTTTTCTTCTTCAAATCTGGAGATAAATCACTTTCAGAATTTGATGCTAACTAGAAGGAAGTTTAACTCCATCAAACCGAAAAACCTGAAAGAAGGCTTTTGCAACAAAGTTAACACTTTCTAGTTTGTGAAATAAATTGTATCATAAGAATACACATTTAAAGTAAAGAAATATGGCTAGCCATACGTTAAACATTCTCAAAGCAATTTTATTTTCAATTTTAAAACAATGATTTATTTCTAAACCCTGATCACATTTTTATGCCATTTCTATAGGTTTTTACCTGGCTGTTGTTAATCTTAAATGGCACAACATTTAGCAGATCATTGGCAACTAAAATGCCAACTTCCAAAATAATGAGACACTCTCAAAACCCTACTCTTTAAAAGCACTGCCGAGATGAAAAACAACTTTCAATAGT
Source organism: Strongylocentrotus droebachiensis (assembly GCA_035222895.1). Taxonomy (NCBI): domain Eukaryota; kingdom Metazoa; phylum Echinodermata; class Echinoidea; order Camarodonta; family Strongylocentrotidae; genus Strongylocentrotus; species Strongylocentrotus droebachiensis. The sequence continues at coordinate 7,114 of JAVYIG010005236.1, forward strand.
TACTTATCACTATCGGTACAATGAATAATGAAAATCTTAATAATACAATCTATCACAGTGATATGATATTGACTATGGACGCCAAAATGGTCCTCTGTCATGATAAGGGCAACTAACTACCTTTTCGATAAAATAAAAGACTACGCTCTTGGCTAGTTTTAGCGCAGGACCGTCTCGTCAAATTCAAAGTTTGGTACATTCTGCGTGGCAACCTTGCGTAGTCTCTTGAGACAGTCGTTGAGGTTGGAAGCTGGGACTGAGTCCAGGGATTTCAGCACCTCCTGTCAGACATAAAGATAAAGGTTAGACACAAATATAAGGTTGATGCATGCAAAATATTTAATAAGAAATATCTTAACATTTAACGATGAAGTTGGGTTCTGGTCATGCGATTGCATTGTGAAAGAAACGTTGTGGAAACGATCAAAAAATGTTGATCATCTAGCATATAAGTATTGGTGTGTACTGCAAGGTTCTGGAATCATCAAAATGATAAGAAATGTGGCCCAGTCTTCGTAAAGTTACAAGCACTGTACACAGAAAGATGTATAGGGGACTACTCACACATGCGTATTATCTATTTGGTCCCAATAGATAAACTAATTTACCAAATATATAAATTAGTAGGCGGTTTCCCGGCCAAATTTTTATCATCATGTATTAGTCAAAACATATTCTTTCACATGATTGGTAATAAGAGCTTCCATTTCATTTTTTTAGAGGGGGGCGTTTCCAAAACTGGACTTTACCTTTAAGGATCAACTACTGTTTTAATGATATCCAGGGTTTATATATGGCTTAATACATCAACAATGTCTCCAAGCGTTAGACATTTATATATTATTACCCCCATCATTGGATTCAGACTTGCCTGCAGATACTGTATGTACATTCTCCACTCCCTGGGAAAATTTCAGCAAGGCACCAGTTTAAATACACTCACAATGCTAAGCAAACTACAATGACTTTCACATGACTTTTTAGCAGACTATTTTAGTGCCATAAAACAATCCAGTTACTGCTGAGAATTGGCACATTTTCTTCCAAGAATGCTCAATAAAGAGCGATTCAATTCACTGGTTACATATGATAGAATTTGAAATGATGGCATCCACCTTGCATACATTACTTGTTGCAGTGTCAGACATGCCTCTGGAAAGGTCATCAAAGTAACTTCTATCAAAGCCCCACTGCATTACTTATAGCTACTTGCACCCTCTATATAGTGAACAATGCCTAATTAAGAGCTTATTTGATGAGATAACCACCTGTCAGTGACCTTGCAGGGAGGTATAATTCCCCTGGCCAAACTAGTGCAGACAGGCTTTAAAGAAGTATGCATAAATCTGAGTATATTAGTTAACTGGTTTATACATTATCAATGAAAGATGAAAGATATGTTCTTTTTTTCTGTCCATCTTACCTGTAAAAATTCATCTCCATGTTTTAGCTTGAGCAAAGCCACCAACGCCCATTCACTGTCAGCCTGTACGGCCGTGTTCTTATCCTTGGTGTTGCTGACTAAGACCACCAGTATCCCTCGTACTATGGACATATCAAGAGGAGATTCGGTTGTCATGGCAGCATGGTTGATCATCTGAGCGGCGGCCATCTTGATGTCACTGGATGAGTGGTTGAAGCACTGCAGGAATGAGAAGGAAGTTATTGTATTATACATCCGAAGATCAAAGATAAGATATCTTGAGTTCTGGTAACAATAAGATATACAGCCTACAGAATCCAAGTCAATAATTACCAAATACATGATTAGAATCTGCCATATGATTCTAAAAGGAAACGTGTAATTACTGAGCAAAATGAATAAAGGATTCCTATAAAATGTCAGGACCATGTCCATCCCTGATCAAAATCTATTTCCAAGCCGACATGAGAAATGTCAGGTTCTTGATGATGAGCAGTGCTTAATGTAGAAATCCTTTCCTCCCTTCCACCCCACCCCTAGCTTCCCTCCCTCCACCAAGCCAAAGCTTTATCTCAGACCTACCTTCACCATAGCAGAGAGGAGAGACCGTGGTACTTGTTCTCCGGCTACTATGCAGTACTTCATGTAGAACTACCTTTCTCCCTCCCTCCTTTCCTCCTTCCCTCCTTTCCTCCCTCCCCCCCCCCCCCTCCCCCTCCTGCAAGCTAAAGCTTAATCTCCAGAGACCTACCTTCACCATAGCAGAGAGGAGAGACCGTGGTACTTGTTCTCCGGCTACTATGCAGTACTTCATGTAGAACTACCTTTCTCCCTCCCTCCTTTCCCCCTTCCCTCCTTTCCTCCCCCCCCCCTACCCCTCCTGCAAGCTAAAGCTTAATCTCCAGAGACCTACCTTCACCATAGCTGAGAGGAGAGACTGCGGTACTTGTTCTCCGGTTGCTATGCAGTGCTTCATGTAGAATCCCATACCACGCACACCTGCCACACATACCGGTATCTGGAGGAGCGAGTGAGAAAAATGTGAAATGAAGTAAAAACGTCATACTTTAACTAGGGCTCAACACTAACTGGTACCCGGGACACAAAGGTTCCCAAATCTAAGTCTGGACCCCAAAACTTTAAATTTTTTAAAAAGGGGCTCTTGCATACAGACTCTAAACATTTCAATCCTGACACCCTTCAATAACAGTTAGCGTGGAGCCCTGCATTAACACACTTCTATTATGGTCAATTATGATCACCAACTCAGGAATTTTGTAATGTACTGTACATCTAGAAGAAGCATAAAAGTCCACATGTCTATACAGACCGCTCCAAATTTTTGAGTGACTTTCACAGGTACTTTTGGCTGGGGTCATATACAAATTTGATCTGACATCGCTTTATGATTCTTTTCACACAGGGTGGTACAATACTGTAACATTATTTCATTTTCAACTGAATTTGAAATAAATATCAATTAAAATGGTTTTAAATGTATCACAAGATAACAGAGCTAAAGAAAGTTCATATCACAGCAGTCTACAAAAGCTACTCTTCTGGTAAGACCAATTCAAAGAGTTCTCACTTCTAAAGCATTGAACTTCTAAAATAGTTCATATACTATCTAAATGAACATTTCTGCCAAACTTTCTCGTGCATTACATCATACAGAATCTTACCCTGTCATTCAGTGAGTTCTTGATGATGACCTCCAGAACCTTTGCCGATCGTCCGTCCACCGTCACCCTCTCAGGGGCATCTTTGAGTGTGACCGATAGAGCAAGGGCGCAACTATGATGCAGCATCCAGTTCTGATTTGGCTCATTCACTGCTCAACAAGAACATCAACAACAAAGATTGATGATGACATAGTACAAAGCACTTTTAAAGGGACTTTTAAATGGTAACATTGTTCAGATGAGAGAAAATGGTGCTAAGGGAGTGACTTGAATGCTAAAAGTGCAATTAAAGTTTGAGTGAAAACCGATCATTATTAATGATATAAATTAGGAAAAACTGATCTGATCGATTCCTTAATTCTCCCAACTATATTATTATAATTTAATTACATTTTAGGTGAATGTAAATCGTCACAAAGCAATGAATTGGCTCTATATACCATTCCAGACCTTAAAAACGGTTGGTTAAATTAAAAAATGGTTGGGAGAATTTACTATTAATCACTGTTAGAGGGTGATGCACAGTGACACCTTCAAAGAAAACCATAAATATCTTTGGTTTGAGACTTTTTTCAGGATTTGTTGCATGTTAGAGGGTTAGTACAGTAGAAGGAATATAATAAGTAACATTTCATACAAAAATTATGCAATTTTTTCATCAAATTTCAGCAATGTTACTGAGTCACTTTAAAGATGCATAGTACTCAGTTCTCATATGAAATTTGACACCATTCAGGTGTTTACCCAATAACAGGTGTTGTCAATCAAATGGATTAGCCTTCAGTTTCATGACGAGCAGGCCTTATATAATGCTCTGCCATTTTCCACCAATTTCACCATATGGAAAATTCATCATCTTACATTACTCTCAGAGAGACTGGGGGGGGGGGGGGGTGGGGTTCTTGATGGGACCACAGGTTTGCTGTGTGCAGACTTGTACACCCATTAATGGTTGTACAACTCCATTCACTCCATGTAAATCCCTCTTTCATTGACTGTCACAAAAATTGATAAACATGGAATGTGGCACACGATGACAAACAACTAACAACTTCAAATATGGATGCAAATACTAAATGTAAGTATACCATAGATGCACATAAGTGAATAAAGACATAGTTTATGTTGAGAAACCACTGACCCAAAGTGAACATCACATGTCATGCATAACAAACCTACCAAGGAGTCTATTGTTGAGGATGTCTTCAAAATCTTCATCGCTCAAAAATTTACACAAGGCTCCCAAACATCCGGATGATGATATCCTGATATTACCCTGCAATATCAGATAATTAAATTGAATTGAATTAAATTGAAATGGTAATCCACATGGCAGCCCAAGGGCTGAATTGCATGGAGTTTACAAAGTAAAATCACAAAAAACAAAATACATATCTTACAAATCAATCCATATATCATAGGCATACAATAATATGAAGGAGAGTAACAGATAGGGAGAGATAGATTGAGAGAGCCAGAAAGTGAGAGGGAGGGAGAGAGAAGATTGGGGCAAATAACGTACATGTGAACATGTGATGATAGATTTAAAAAAATTTCTATTTCTTTTTTAAATGCAAATATTTGTAAATAAATTTATATTTCATTTTTAATAACAATCATATATTGATTGGTTGTACCTACATCATGAATTTGTATGACTTATAAGTTTCATCAATGTGCACATACATGTACTCATAAATCCATTATTGATATCTTTCTTTCTACTTTTCTGTGATGTTCTGCCAAAGTATGTGCTGATTACCTCTGATGATGATAGGTTACTGATGAGAGTTGTTTGGAGAGCTTTCTTGTTAGCATCACCAATCTTAGTCCCGGCTCCAGCTATGGCCCCTTTCAAAGCTTGCAGCATGGTCTCTCTGGACAAGGATAATAATATTATATAGAGGTAAAAGGAAATACAATCATAACAACATGCATGGGACTTCACGAATCATGTCTCCAAAAGCATATTTTAGTCCTAGGACTAGCTATGGACTCTCTCAAAGCCTTCAACATGGTTTTTCTGTAAGAATCAAAGCCAATACCACTTTTTTAAGATCATCGACCAGATCAAATTTTACAAAATCTTGGGATGCATCATTTACTTATCACAGAGAGTATCATAAAGAGCATACATTAGCTACCACAAGGAAAATCTAAAATGAATGGTCTGATATCTTTCCTATATGTTCTTTTTTCACTGCAGCTCAGTTGGAATGCTTACAATATCGCAACTTTGGTTATGATATTCATATCCCCTCTCCCGCAGGTTTTCCATTTTCAAAATTCATATTGAACCCGAAATGCAAATATACATGTAGTACCCCTTCAGAATCTGATTGTAGTCAAATTCTACAATTTGCAGTGTGTGGGCTCTTACTGCCTACAGCACTGAAAGGCTTAAGAAGAGAATAATATGCTATACCTGACTCCTGTGTCATTGTCTGTGTTCTTGATGCCGTTATGAAGCTCTGTGAAGAGAGGATCCACCTTGGCGTGAATGACGACCAGCTTCCCTAGAGCTGCAGCAGCCTCTAACCTGACCGCCCTGTTAGCATCGGTCAAACCTCGGATGAAGGTGGTCTGGAGCTGAGGAAGGAAAGCTTTCAGGAGCACACCAACCTGCAATGTAAAAGATCAACATCTTATTAACTGATTGTTAAATTGTTCCAATTCCCATAGGCTCCATACAGGGAGCACCCAGTTCCAGTAGACAATGGGTTAAACTAACTCTGACAGCCTTGTTATCTAGTTCAGCCGTTATTTTCAGTCAAGCCTCTGATGAACCTAGTCTGAAGCCGGGGTAAGACTGCCTTCAGGATCACACAAAACTACGGTATGTGAGATTAAAGCAAATCTTAAGCTCTGGTTTGGGAATCGTATCATGAGAAACATGGCTATGATTTTTTTCTGGATTGTTTATCCTGCAGTAGATTGGTTGTTTGAACCAGTGAATTAAAAAAAAAAATGCACAAAAACTTACTGGGGATCACCTTTGATAAAAACCACAACTCTCATTTGCACATAGTGTTGAGCACATGGTGTCGAGCCTGCTTAACCGGATTACCTTATCTTTCTATGCTCATTACTCAGCCCCTATACATTTTCTACCAAAATTTCTATGCATATGTCATTTAGTTGTAATTTTGAACATTCAATGTAAGTTTCGTTGGACTCTATGAGAATTTATTTTCTATATCTACCAAAACTCAAGTTTATCTTTAAGGCAACCTAGTTAGCATCATTTCAAAATCACTGTGGGATTAACAAGGAATCTTTTTGCATGTGATACGTAAAGAGAGTTTCAGAGGGAATCTCCTTCTACTTACCTTAGCAATGAGCAGCCCTAGGGTCTGCAGTATGGCCACCTTGACGTTCCAAGCGAATCGGTCACCTAGGACACGGATCAGAGGTCCAGTGATGGCTACGACCTGAGGCTTGAGAGCAGCGATACTGGTCCTTTGAACGACCTCACCCAACGCAAGGGCAGCCAGCTCTTTGACCTCCGGTGACCCGGACAGGATGCCCTCTCGGAAGTAGGGAAGGATCGGTGTGATACCCTGTAGGTGGAAACATACAGATTAAATGGTAAATCATGGTAAATACAAATGAACGTTACTTTTGAAATAGTCCACACATAAAGCCGTTAATAAAAAGATGTTGTATTGCCCTTTAGGTGCCAAAACATGGGTCGGTCGATCAGATTTTTTTTTTTTTGTAAACTCTTTTTAAAATTGTTTACTCCGTCTTTGGGCTGATATTTCTCAGTTTAGAATGCTTTAATACATTTTTTTTCTAAGCCGACCATAGATTTCAAGATTTTTAGGTCGGTCGCAAAAGGCAATACAACATCTTTTTTTAGGCCTAAGGCTAAAACAAAAAGAGACTCTAAAGTGAAGATATTAGTCTGCAGGATCAAGTATTTTGCATTAAAAATTCTAGGGTATCTTATGTTAACAATGTATAATACATCATTTGTTGTGATTTGGGTTTTTGCCAAGCCTTCACTGATAGAATTGCCCTTTTGTAATGAATTATTGAATGAAAATGAACTGAATTACTAATTACGACCCCCTATCAATCACTTGTTATCAATCAATAGATGGAGACACACAATCAAGTGCTGTATCAATACCATATTCACCGGGCAAACAGGTGGATCGTACTAAGTAATCAATCTTAAGAGACAATCAATGCTCTTACACTCGAAGACTATACTTCTCTCCTTCTAAAGATTAAGATCAAGTCAGAACAATAGTTATTTTTCCTGTTCCTTACCTTCTTGGGCAGACAGAATCCTGGTAGGTCCTCTTGTTTACAATCCTCTGTAGCGTATCGGACAGCTCGGCGTACTGATTCAATGTGACCCATCTGTTCAGCAGCACTTAGGCTCTACAACATGAAAACGAAAGTCAAAATAAAGATGAAAACTTTAAAAAACATCTATTCACAAAAATTATTCATGATGACACAAAGCTTTCTGTAGTGTGCGTTAAATGTTGTCAGATATGTAATTTTTTTTTGGCCAATCTAGAAATAAGATCAAAGAACAACAAAAACCTAAAGATCTTTCATGTCGAAGATGTGAGTAACAAATCTGTGCTTCTTCAGCAGACGCTATGACAAGATGATCTTTTATAAATGTAATGCTTCCTGGGATCTTATTTACTGGGTGTAAGCCACAAATATGTTTAAACTATTGAAATTTCTCCCAGGAAGCATTACATTTATAAAAGTTATTGTCCTATGGCGGACTAATGAATATTAATAAGTCAGAATGAATCAAGAGAGCTTGGGTATTTCTTTCTAGTTCATCGTGACTGTGCCATGGACCAGTGATGGCCTGGTGGTAGAGTCGCTGCCCGGCAAGCAGTAGATGGCAGGTTCAAATCCTGCTGGTTCCAAGATTTTTTCTGACTTGTTTTTCAATTACAGATCAATCAATCGATCATATTTACTGGGTGTAAGCCACAAATATGTTTAAACTATTAAGATGAGCTTTGTAATCACCATCATACACTAATCTAATTCCTAACTACAATGCAGGATCTAACCCATTACTTACACACACACAACCCACAATCTAAAATGTTGGCTCAATGAAGCATGCAGCAAATGTCAAATGTCAGATCACCCTAAAACCCAACATATCAGTATTCAAATTTACAAACTTGGATGCAAGATCAAACGGTATACCTAACCTACATGTATAACCCATAACTTGCACAGATGCAACCCAAAATCTAACTCTTAAAGCCTATCTGCACTAGTTTAGCCAGTTCTGGTCATGCAATTGCATTGTGAAAGAAACGTTGTGGAATCGATCAGAAAAGGTTGATCATCTAGCATATAAGTATTGGTGTGTACTGCAAGGTTCTGGAATAAGAGTTTCCATTTCATTTTTTGAGAGGGGGAGGGGGGGGGGGGGCGTTTCCAAAACTTGTCTATGCCTTTAAGAACTGACCTTTGTAACGGCATTGAGCGCTTCCCAGCTCATCTCCAACACCCTGGGCTCAGGATCGTTGAACGACTGGATGAGCGCCCTCTGGAGCTGAGGTACGTAATCTGAGTAGCTACAGCTGGTCTTGCTACAGTAGACCTGGAGCAGGGTGGACGCAGCCAGACGTAGTCCTGCGTTGTCTCCCTTGAGCTTCTGAAGGAGTTCGTCTATGATGATCTGTTGACCCGGAAGGTCTTGGACCGACATCACAACCCTCTGGCAATGCTTGAGAGCCTGGGAGGAACAGGATCAAAAAATACAAACATAGTAAATGAATTCATCTATCAAATAATTACTAAATGAAGGACTGTCTTTTCAACTGAAATAACTAACTTAGTAAATATTTACATTACTTGATGCATAACCATAAGCAGTTAAAAGGGGAGTTGTGCGTAAGCCAGTAAGACTAGGTTAAGTCAATCATAAAAGAGGATTCCTGGGGAGTGAGTGTTCCACAAAGACTAAGATCGACTTTAAGTTGGACCTAACTATGGCAGGCTGTTCATGCCACTGTTTGCTCTCACCATTAACTGGCATTGGTCTCTTAAGGAACGTACAAATCATGGTCGCAAATCTACAGAATTTACTTTTTTTTATAATTATTTATTGAAGGAAAAAATATTATCTAAAGATCATATCGGTTATAGCCAACAGTGGCATGGACGGCCTTGCCATAATTAAGTCCAACTTATAGTCGATATAAGTCTTTGTGAATCACTCACAAGGTCAACTTCCCCCTGAACTATTCACATTCCCCTCCTCCTCTGGACAATTACTATCATTCAAATATCACTAAGGAGGGGGGGGGGGGGGGGTAATATTTACAAAAGGGTAATATTGCAAAGGGCGGAGGGGGGGGGGGATGTTTTCTGAGCGGTGATTGCAAGAACTATCAGATATGAGTCTGGAGGGTGTAGTCCAGTAGGGGAACACGATGAAGAAATACCATGTCCATTCTTGAAAGCAATTTGCTTACCTCTTGTTCTCTCTCTGTGCCTACACACTCCTCTACAGCAGACATGAGAGCGTTGAGAATCTTAGCTAAGTGCTTGGTCAGGGAATCCCCTGCAACCTCAGACAGGATGGCTAGGACACCGGTGTTCACTGGTGGTGCGATCAGCTGTCATGGAACAAATGAGAGAAGTCAGTTAATTCAACAACAATAACAACAATATCTCGTCGCCTGGCTGGCAGAAGGGCATTTGCTCGAATTTCAGGCAAAAAATGAAGCGTTAAGCAGAAGGGCGTTAGCATAAACCGCCTCAAACTTTTTATAAAACTGACTTATTTCCGAGAAAAAAAATGTGGCCGTGTTCTACTATAACATTTCTATTAGTTTTTTAAAGTTTTAAACAATTTTCGGGAAGGAAAGCAGTTTAAATATAAAACAAATCTTTAAATGCGAATAATTTGAAAAGTAGTTTTTGAGTCGCTCGCACGCCAACGCCCTTCTGCCAGCCGGCCGGCGAACTGTTGTCATTTATATATCATCTTACCATTTACTAGTAACTGACCAAAGTACTTTTACACTGAATGAAATTGGGAGAATTAAGTGCTCAACCAAATACACTCACAGTAAAGAAAAAAATAAGATTAAAAAAATCATACAATGAGGTACCACTATGTTACAATGACAATGACAATGACAATGACAATGATTTTTTATTTATTAAAAGTGCAAAACAAACTATTCTATTCTATGCTTCAACCAGGGGTAAGATAACATTGGATTAGCAATACCTTTTCTCAATGAAATTCCTCGAAGAATTGATCATTCTCATACAAATTTAAATTTGTCATTGAGAAAACATTCCAGCCTAGTCCTTTGAACTACATGGGATGACCAACTAAGGATTAATAGTCCGCTGGGAGCCAGAAGGACATTAATTCATACTAGTTTGCACAGAGGTCACCCTCTTCTGGCTCTAAAACAAACATTGAACTTACCTTTGGTATGAGGAATGGTAGCACCACTCTGTTCTTGACGGCCATGACTTGTTTGAGTCCATCTAGAGCGTATTTTCCTTTCTCCTCATCACTCAGCTGAGATAGAAGCTCTGGTAAGATCTCCTCCAGCGCCTTGTGACCTATGACACAGGTCAGAGGTCAAGTAGGAGGAACGTCAATGAAATGTCAAGGATTCAATTTACTGAACCAAAATGAGATGAACCACTTGAATAATATTTGACTGATCTTACTAACCAACGCTATCTAAACAAATTTAAAGAATTCAGTATCTTGATGACAGAAGATAATGAAATGCAATGTGCTTTGTACCCATACAATGTAAGGCAAAAAAGCCTGACATCAGGCCATAAAGGTTTAATTATTCTGTAACATTACATCCACTTTTCAGGATCTGATGTAAATGGTGACTTAAAGAAGAAAATGGTTAAAAAATGCTATAATGTGAAATGCAGTGGTTGAAGGTGCCCAGCAAAATTTGTCTAGAGGGGGGGGGGGGGGGGGGGGGGGGGGGCCTTCCCTATTTTTTAAAAACATACAAGTACACTTATCGACCTTCGATGAGACGTCAGCTACATTTTGTCATCTCCATTTGCCATTCATTTACACCTACAAAAATGTTTTTTACTTTGCAGCGGAATTTCTAAAGCAGTTTACCACATCATACATGAACAAAGGAAAAGGGATCCGGTAATTTTGTCTCAGATTCTGAAACATGATGATTATAAACCTTTAGGTCAGTCAGGAACCCCATGACTTTTACAAGCCGATCGCCTGTCTGATCATCAAGATATTTATGATTGGAAAATCGAAACGATATTGGGGAAAACGAGAATGGTAAAACCGGTCACTCAAAGATTTTTACTTTTTTGTGGCACTTCTTGATCATTTTGAAGTGCAACTTTGTTAGGGCTTCAATATTACACCATATCAAAGACACTGATAACATGTAGGGCCGTGCATCTCAGAGTTAACATTGTTAAACGATGCCTTTACTGTTCTTACCGATTGAACTATGAAGACTGTCAAAGGTCCTTGCAGCTGCCTGTCTGACCTCCTGGAGAGGATCAACCAAAGCTCTCTTCACTGTAGTTACCAGACTCTCTACATACGTCACGACCTGGAGGGAAAGAAAGCAAGAATCAATTTGGTTTCATAATGAAAGGTAACTATATCAATGGCAACGCTACAATATATTTTAAAGCCCCACTGCACTACTTGTGCCCTCTATATAGAAAACAATTCCTAAGCATGGTCCTCTTTTTCTTATGTTAACTATCAAGTGAATGCATCATCCATCATGCCAAATTATTGTACATGACTGATTGACTGATTCTACAAACATGGCATGGAACTAAAAAAGCTTGGGCCTCAAAATACAAAAGCTTGGACAGCAGCCATTAAGGAAATGAAATGTCCAACCGCAAAGTGAAACAAATGGACTTTAAACGCTGATGATGATGATGAGAGAAGGACTGCCTGCCTGGTGTATATTGTAACCATTGTAACCAGTATTGCAGTAGCTCCCATGGTCCATTGATATGTCTACTCATATCCTTTAATCGGCATGGGCTTTATAGTCTGCCAACAGCCAAAAGGGCATCAACTCATACAATTGTGCAAAAAGTCAATGCCACTCTGTCTCGGGAGATAAAATGATACAGAGAATAAGAAATAAGGAAAGACTGACAAACCTGTTCTCTGCTTGTAGAGTTGATGATTTCACTCAGACCGATACAGACTCCTTGTCTCTGGTCACTCTGCGCAGAGTCCAGGCCCTTCTCTAGGACCGGGATCATCTCTGGTAAGACACGGTCACCTAGCTTGCGGACTAGGTCACCCAACGTTCTTGCTGCGACCTGTCAAGAGAGAAACATGAATCATACATGTTACCATCTTCTTCTTCTGTGGTGACCTGACAGCATTACTTCCCTCTGACAATTCATCTTCAAAGTTGTTGTCAGAGAGGTAATTGGGGAACTTTATGTCCATGCAAGAAGGCTGTTATTGCCATACATGTAGGTCTTACAGCCTTCTTGTGAATAGACATCGACATGAACTTATCCAAATGGGTTTTGTATTAGAAATCACAAGCTGTGGTTTTCAGCTAATGTCATTTTCAAGTGTTTCCATAAGTTTGTTTATACTTTACCTGTTCAAATAACTCGTCTACTGCACGATACTTGATTCATAACTAATTTCACTGTCAATTTCTCTACACGTACCATGTCATTAACAGAAATGATGGTCAGATTTAAAGAGTCCTCCATTATGAGTTCCCTGACATACTGTATGCTCTGGTGAAAATTGCTCTGGATTTTATTTCATCAAAGATACTGGGTTAGGGTTTCATCAGGTGGGTTTCATCAGGTTAGATTTAAGGTTATGGGTAGCTTTGCTCCAAGTGCAAAATTTAGAATTGGGTTAACTCTTATCATGCCACAGGGCTAATCCCCCGTGCCAGGTTGTTTTGGAGATAATCTGATTAACGCGATGGTTCTATGAATAGCGAGTGCAAAATACACAGCACAGTCCAATGAGCATGAACAATAACTGCTATTACGAATGCTGCATTGCACGCACATGGCACTCAAGCGATAGCTCTCTTGCATCTACAAAGCACTATAACGATAGCGTGCATGCATCCTTATGACAGGCTATGAGTTAATGTAGGAAATTGACTGTGAAGCAATAGTCACTGGACCACAACCCTATTAGGTCAGTGCCATTCAAAAAGAAGAAGCAGTACACCACTAACCTGTCTCTTGTCGTAGCTGGTGCTGGCCAGACACCCTAGGAGTAGAGTGAAGAGGGTGGACAGGATGTCTTTGAGGGTTCTTGGAGTGTTGACAACCACCACCTTCCACACGTGAAGCGCTGCTTGACGAACCATGAGTGCAGTATCGGATCGTCCCATGTAGAGACCGGCAAAGACACGGTTCCTTCTCTCCGCTCCAAGGATGCTGATGATAGCCTGAGGGAAGGAGAAACACCACAAGATGCATCACGCTGTCAATTCCAGGAAATTTCATTCTTGATATCTTTACATAGATTTTTAAGTACATATTATATTACAAAATTGACCAGTTATGCTAAAAACAGGAATTTTACAATGCCACTGCACATCCTAGAATGGAACCTGTAAACATCGACTATGACTAGCTATGCCTTCATAGAGCTACAGAAATGGTACAAATCATGAGGATTTTCATGCAATATTTGATGTATGGTGGTGGTGGTTATTTTATCTGACTGCTAAGGAAGCATAAATGCTTGTAAGTAAGCAACCAGATGGCCGACGGCTTTAGGTCCTCTCCGAGGGACCTGGTAATGAGGATTAATGAAAGGGCATTAGCGCATCGACTTGGTTTGGAACCCGGGTCACCGGATTACGAGACCACTGCTCTACTGACTGAGCTATCACACCTTCCATATCGCGCCTCCCATGTCACAATGGCAAAACAACAGAAACCTAAATGCAGTGGATCAATTCCTCTAGGTGGCCAAACCTAAAGAGTTTGATGGAAGACAGTCGTCACTCATGCCTTCTCAACTCATCAGAGAACCGATGACACCTTTCAATTGGTACATCAATATCACTCAAAATTTGGAGTCCAGTTTCAGACCAATCTCAAATCTAAAGCATATTTTCTTTTCTATCATAAAACTTTTCATGTAGCCAGCTTGAAGAGCAAAACCCAAGTCATCCCATCACAAACATATTTAAAAAAAACAGACACTAACCTTAGTGGAATGTTCAGTTCCAAAGTTATCATCGTCATCACCAACGGTAGTCATCTTCCCTGTGACTCCTGAGATTCGGTAGAGGAGATCACCCAGGAGTTGAACAGAGCTGTATCTGATCCTCCAGTTATCATCAAACAGACCCTTCTCAAGCTCGGGGAGAAAGACGTTGACCGCGGTCTCAGCGTAGAGGTTGATGATGCGCTGACCGGCACGCAGAGCAGTGTCTCTCACGTACTCACTCTCATCAGCTAATCCCTGCATGGTGCAAATGACAGTATGTTTATTTCATAAACAGCAAACCTCAACGTTTTACAATTTAAGTATATTCATATATATATTTACATTGTAAAAAGGCTCCAAGTTCTTTCCAGAGGACTAGAAACTTCCCCCTTCTTTTTTTCCTGCTGCGCATTTTCTTACAAGAATACCAACAGCAGACTTACCACGAGGAGAGGGGAAATGCAAGGTCCAACGAAGGGAGCAAACTTATCTCCAAACGTTCCAGGAAGATAGATGAACATCATGATGTATCCATCCCTGACGTGTGATGCTATGTCAGGAGTTTCGGCAGTCTTGACAAGGTCGGGCATGAACTTCTCCAACTTCTGGAGACCCATTCCAGCTATCACTTCACTCAGACCTGAAAACAAGATAAGAACAAGGAAACTAGTAAATATACATGTACATGTGCTCTGAATTGGAAGTTCATTGTAGTCTTTGAACTTCTCTAGGTACCTGCTCATACAGGAGAGGTTGTGAGATCATAGAAAACCTGATTATGTGATCGAAAGTAAAGGTTGTTTGTTTATCTTGGATCCAACAACTTTTTAATTTAGATTTCGAACTCCTTACTCTCTACCTGTTTTTCTCACTTCATTATATTTATGTGTATTTATAATTTTAATGATTTCAATTTCAACAGAATTTTTGAAGGCTGTACCCTCTTTTTTGCCTCGTTTGTTCTCTCCCCTTTCTGGATCCTCCTCTCATTCGCATCCTCTATTCCCTGTCACTCCTTTGTGCTCCACACCCTCTCCTCCATTCTCCCTTCCTCTCCCCCTCCCCTCCCCTCCTCCTTCTTTATCAAACCCTTTAATACCATTTGCTGCTCCTCATCGATCCATAGAGTTCTGCTCTGATGGGAGTTGCTTGATCAACCAGAGCAGAAGGTCATCAAAGCTGTTTCCCGCTCCCCTTTCACCCTCCTCCTCCTCCCTCTCCCCCTCCTCCTCCCTCTCCCCCCCCTCCTCCTCCTCCCCTCCCCTCCTCCCCTCCTCTTCCTCCTCCCCATCTCCCTTCCCCTCCACCTCCCCCTTCCCCTCCCTTCCCCTCCTTCATTAAGTTCTTACCCTGTGCGGCTCCAGACCGATCCACAGAGTTGCTTGATCAACCAAGGCAGGAGGTCATCAAAGCTGTTCCCCCCCTCCCCTTTTCCTGCCCCTCCCCTTTTCACACTCCTCCTCCTCTTCCTTCATCCAGTTCTTACCCTGTGCGGC
Source organism: Strongylocentrotus droebachiensis (assembly GCA_035222895.1). Lineage (NCBI taxonomy): Eukaryota > Metazoa > Echinodermata > Echinoidea > Camarodonta > Strongylocentrotidae > Strongylocentrotus > Strongylocentrotus droebachiensis. The sequence continues at coordinate 22,927 of JAVYIG010005236.1, forward strand.
TCCTGATCGATCTACAGAGTTCTGCTCCGATGTGAGTTTCTCCATCAACCACGGCAGCAGGTCATCAAAGCTGCTCTCTCCCATGCCCTTGACCATGGCCCCCAGAGCTCTGGCCGACACCTTCCTCACATCAGGTACTGGATCCAGCAGAGATGACTTCAACCCTGGCATCACTGAGGGCAGGTAGGGAGCAAGGTCCTGCAAGACAACCATTTTAAATTTTAAAATGTTGAATAACAGGATATGTAAAAGTCTCCACATATACACACACAATCAGTGCGTTTATCTTCATCACCTTGAAGCAGCACTAACACTGGAAGAAGAAGAAGATACAAATCATCCACTCTCCTTGTAAAAAGGTTCTTTCTAAATAACCAGTGGGACTTGTAATTAGACAAATGTTGCGATTAAAGAATAGCGATGGGTGTTTACAATCACATATAGCATCGTGTTGAAATAGATTTATTCCATATAAACACTCTTGCCACATTTACTACATAGTGAATTTCCTACACTAACTGATTTCCTCACATCAATTCAGGATCTAAAACTGTACCTTACCTACATGTAGAAGCTGAACATACACTCAAATTTAATCACAACCCTTACCTTAACTGTAAATCTCTGATGAAAGAAAGCAGAGAACAAATGTTCGATCATGAAAGCTTCACTGGTTAGTCTATCATCACAACTATACCTAATGACTGAATATATCTTGCGCCTAGAACTAATAATGACAATGAACTTCACAACCCACCTTCTGGTCAGTAAGGGAGTACATGTTTCCAATGATCTGACAGGCCATCTTCTTGGTCTCCGTTGACCTGTCCTGGAATGACCTTTGAACTACTGGCATGATGAGAGCAAGCGAGGGCGCATCGATGAAGTGCACAAACTTGGTATCTAGCAGGATCTTGAGACAGCTAGCAGTTTGCTGGGAGGGGTTAGACAGTGCCTCAAGAAGCCTGGGTACAATGGCTGTCACACAAAGAATAGTAGATTCATGATACAAACGATGATGGCAATTGTGAATAACTATATTTACAACAGACGCATTTATAGAGCGAGGCTATCGGTTCTAGGACACCTACCCCCTGGACAACCACCCCTAGGATTTTAGGTGAATGTAAATTGTCACAAAGCAATGAATTGGCTCTATACACCATTCCAGACATTTAAGTGTTGAATTTTTTTTAAAAGCTTCTTATTTTAATGGAAAAACGGTTGGGAAAATTCTAAAATGTTTGGGAGAATTTACTGGTAATCACTGTAGGAGGGTGTTGAACAGTGACGCCTTCAAAGAAAACCATAAATATTTTTGTGGTTTGAGAATTTTTTCAGGATTTTTTGCCTGTTAGTGGGTAAGTATACTAGAAGGAATATAATAAGTAACATTTCATACATAAATTACAGTTTTTTCATCAACCTTAAAGATGAAGTTGAGTTCTGGTCATGCGATTGCATTGTGAAAGAAACGGTGTGGAATCGACCAGAAAAGGTTGATCATCTAGCATATAAGAATTTGTGTGTATTGCAAGGTTCTGGAATCATCAAAATGATAAGAAATTTGGCCAAGTCTTGGTAAAGTTATAAACACTGTACACAAAAAGATGTATATGGGACTACACGAACACGTAGCGTAAAAATCCTACCCCCGAGTTTTACGATGTTACATGACATATTTGGAATATGAAGGTATTTGAAGAGCCATGCTTTTCAGGCAACATGTCTTATCTGATGTTCTTCCACACTTGCATAATAAGAATGATAACGCTCACAAATTATTTTTCACCTCTTCCCAGAACTCAACCTTCTCTTTAAACAATGTTACTGAGTCACTTTAAAGGTTCCAGTAATATATCAAGGTCCCAAGAGTACCTTTAATCACTAAACTGAGAGTATACAAGCATGATAGAGGTGCTGTGGTCTAGTGGATAAGTCACCCGGCTGCAGATCACAAGGTACTGGGTTCGAGTTCCGCCGCAGCACTAATATCCTTGGGCAAAATGTTAATCTACATTTGCCACTCTCCACCCAGGTGTTAAATGGGGTACCCGGTAGGATGCGAAAGTTAATATGGTTGGATGAGCAAGTGTGCGCTTGTGAAATGGCAACTGACCAGAATGCTCCCCAGGGAGTGGGGAATGTGCATACATTGTGTGCGGGTAAGCCTGAGCCCGGTGACGAGGGTAATAATATATATTGCCCCTAGAAACAAAGTATTAGGTGCGTAATAAATGGGATCCATCATCATTATAGAAACAAACAGTATCTACTCACCCTGAATTTCTGGATTGCGAATGACGTTGCAATTTGCTTGAGTGCCTGAGCCCCGGCTTCTGGACCTTAGCGTGAGAGTCGGTCAAGACCTCGGTCAGCTTGGGTACGATGCTTGGGAGGCAGGACGAGAGCTGCTTAGGGGCACAGTACGCCATGTTACCAAGGAGCTCAACAGAGCCTAAGGAGGGAAACAGAAATGAAGAAAGCAGGAGAAGAAATCTGATTAATTCATACCCATTTTATGATGAGAAATTCCCCACGGTACATAATTCCCTTCTTATCTGTATGATTTGGTCAGCAAAATGTCCTTTCCAGACACATCCACGCTAACATATAAAAACCCCAGCTCATATTTGAGCTATTTTCTTTTTTAACCCATGAATGAGATAAGGTTCCTTTTCCTCTCGTGTAGTCGACTTGGTGCCTTCAGTCTGATTGAGAGACAGGGCCCCGTTTCATAAAACTTGTCATCAATAACAAGTTACAAGCTACCGTTATAAGCTACTGAAATCATGGCATCTGATTGGCTGAGAGCAAACTTGATATCAATAACAAGTTACAAGCTACCGTTATAAGCTACTGAAATCATGGCATCTGTTTGGCTGAGAGCAAACTTGTTATCAATAACAAGTTACAAGCTACCGTTATAAGCTACTGAAATCATGGCATCTGATTGGCTGAGAGCAAATTTGTCATAGAAATTTAGCATTTGATATAGATATAAAGTTTTATGAAACGAGCTGCTGGATTGTGCTCTTTTGGCAAACTCCTGGCACATATGGGAAGAGACAAAATATCACCAAACTTCTTTGGCTCTAAGGACTCTGGTTGATATTTAACTAAAAGATTTGATAACATATTTGAGGAGGCGCGATGGCGCAATGGTAGAGCGGTGGTTTCATAACCAGGAGGTCCAAGGTTCGAAACCAATGAAGTCAATCGCTAGTGCCTTTTGGTATGGCATTAATCCTCATTACTAAGTCCCTTGGAGAGGACTTAAAGCCGTCGGTCCCCAGGTTGCTTACTTACAAGCATACATGTGCTTTGTTAGTAGTCAGGTAAAACAATCATCAACAAAAATCAAACTTATGACCATTGCACTGTTAAAGGCTGTGTAGCTTGGCAAATACTAGTTAACGTCATCTACGTCTTCTTTTGGACAACTGCACGTAAACATATGGACTTGATTAACTATAGTCAGCGACTTAATCTCTACAAGGACAGCTGTCGCAAAACAGACCAAAGTTCTCCTCACGCTTCGGTTTCGCATATGTCACATGCACGTGAATGCTGCGGTCGTGTCGTCCGTAGTCATATTATACCTGATTGGCCCCGAGTGAGGCCACGGGAAAGACACATACACGTAGTCTCGTAAGTCTACACTCCCTTTCATCCTTCACTAACCTGCTTTAGTTCTCCATGAGTCTTCTTCCAATGCAGCTAGAAGTGAAGGTAAGACTAGTTTCACACCGTGTCCACTCAGTTTACTCATCACAGCTCGAGATGTATCATCAGTAGCCTGAAAGCAAGAATAGTAAAGTCACATTAAGGTCACAGCTGACTAAGTTCATAAGGATCCAATCCAATTCAAAATATATTTGATATAGCGCCTTTTCCTTGCGGTTACAAAGCGCTGCACACACTGCTCCACAAAGGATGGTTTAAATTACTAGAAATAAACTCTCTGACACAGTCATTATGGTCGATCACTCTACGTTCTCTAAGAATATCTCTTTAACTGGTAAAAAGGTGCTCCAATCATCCTTGTCTATGGTAAACTAGATGATTTTCTTTATTCTTGCTGTGTAACCAAGTTACAAACCATATTTTACAAGTAAAAATTCTACGGTTGTTTCTACTTGTATGGTTCACTTTCATGGTTCACTTTTAATAAAAATATTTGTCCATTGAATCATCAGTCATGATTCATCAATTCTTATTGAATATCAGAAAAAACTCTTCTTGAACCAAACTAAAATTTAGACATTTACAACTCAAGGTACCAAACAAGTTGAGCTTTGATTATGTGAGGTACTTGATATGATGTTCCTCTTGATATTTAACTTTTCTTCTTCTTCCCCCTTCGGTGATGGAGGGGGGGGGGGGGGTGGGGGGGGGGGGGGGGTGAAGACAAATGCTACTTACATCCCTGACATACTGGTTACTATCCCCGAAGCATAGGAGTAGATGAGGGATGACATGTACAACGTACGGCTCAAACAGACGACCAAGCATGCTACATAGCATCTCAAAGGCAAATAAGGCTCCTGGAGCAGGAAAAAAAAGACGTGAAAATAATAATAAAACATACATGTATCAATGACAATGGTTTCTTATACAGGACAACCATAATGAAAAGACAAATGAGGCTGAACCCTTTTCTTTAATCATAATGTACTTATACAGCGCATATCACAATATGTCTCTATGCGCTGTAAGAAGGAAAGGTTGATAGAGGTATGCTCAACAATACTTCCTCTCTTTAACATTTGAAAGTATTTTTGAAAAGAAATGTTTCATAAGACGCGCCTTAAATTTGTCAACAGTATCACAGTTTTTATTACAGCACAGGATACAATCAACATACCGATACATACAATTATGACTATATATGTGTACATTACAATGACGCTCCATATTCTGATTGCAAATGGTGAAGTGTCCTAGTGTCACCACACTCCTTCATTTTAAATGTAGTTTATAAATTTTAAAACGGCATTTTAGACTTCAGAGAAAGGAATTAGTGCCTGAATTAATATGTATTGATGAAGTGATATAGAATAAATCACTTTTAAGCCCCACTTCCAGTTCTATGTAACTAAGAATAAAGCACCAGGAAAAAATAAGTATCATAATACAGTCAAACCTGCTTTAGTGACCACCTGTATATAAAGACCACCTGTCTACAAAGACCACATTGTTTTGTTTCCCTTGAAAATGGTTTTTCTTTGGAACATGTACTAAAGGAACCTGCACATAAAGAACACCTGCCTATAAAGACCACCTTTCTTGTCTCCCCTGGGTGGTCTTTATAGACAGGTTCGGCTGTATCATTTACCTTCTCTCTTTCTGAAGTTCTTCTTATCCTGCCTATAAAGACCACTTTTCTAGTCTCCCTTGGGTGGTCTTTACAGACAGATTCCACTGTAACACCTACCTTCTCTCTTCCTGAAGTTCTTTTTATCCTGTATAGCACTCTGCAATGTAGACATGATCTCTAGCTGTTTCAGAGACAGGATACCCAGTCCCTTGACCATGCCAGCCAGACCATAGGCAGCGCCCTTCCTCTCTCCAAAGTTCTCAGACTCCAGCAGAAGCTTCAGGAGTTCCTTGACGATTCCTGGTGCGTCTTTCTTAATGGCTGGGACCAAGGGCGGCAGACAAGCCGCAACTGCTTGCTGGACCTGTGCAAAGAGTTTGTAAAGAATCCTCCAAAGTTATGCAAAGTGAATCAAACGTGGATGCAATCTCCATTCTTCCTGAAATCAACTGTCAAGAACATTTGAAATAAAGCCTAAAAACTCAGGTTTTATACACTTGTATGGTAGGTGGTACATGTATGCTAAAGCGTGTTTCTAAGGTTCTCAACAGATGGGGCTAAGACAGACTGCTGGTCGAGAGCATTCAACGCTCGTCCAGTCCTTTTTTTTTTAAAGGGATTTCCATTGAGCATTGGTGGTTTCTTCTTATCCTTGACCCTGTTATTACTTTTGTGTAGGCCTCTTGCTTTAGACCCACCTTTCCCTTGTGGACTTTGTACAACATAAGTAGACGACTTTTCTGTAACTTACAGCTTGAGAAGGAGTACTCAGCGCTTCAATGAGCTTGCCGACGATGGGTTTGACCTTAGGGTCCTCTTTCTCAAGATGGCGTGCCAGAGATCCCATGAGAATGATCACACTCTGTCGGACGGTGTCGTAAGACGATGAGTCAGGCGCTTCATCCATGAACTTCTCAAACAGAGGCAGCAGTGTCGCAACATTGGGCTGCAAAGATGGACAATAAAACAAATACATGTCAATGCAAGAAAATAATTTTTGTTATTTGTACTTAATCTTTATCATTATGATCTCATTGCTTTAATTATTACATGTTATTACCTATTTTGTTTCCTGTAATTTTGATGTTTGCTTTTACTATTGTATAAAACCTGTAATTCTGCTTTCGAGCCGCGATTGATTTTTATTTCAATAAACCATTACTACTACTACTACTACAATGCCATTTACTTATGTCACATGAATGCACATACATACACTGTACACATATTTTGTCTATATACAGCAACAATGACAGGCAATTCATGATGGCAAGACTGACATGGATCAATGGATCAACTTGCTTTTATTTCCTGCTGTCTGGATGGAGGTACAACACAAACAACTACTACAACTACTATCCATGAACCATTTATCCCTTAGCAGTTTACTTTGTTGCCCGTTTGAGCCGCTGTCTGATTTAGTTCCCTCACATCTCTCTTAATGTTATCCTTTTAACAGGTTCTTGGCCTTCCTCTTCCACTGCTTGTGTCATAATTTTCCTGCCGGTTTTCCTTCATCAGCCCTCCTAAATGTCCAATCTCATCTCCCTAACCTTATCCAGGATACCTTCAGCTCCTTTCATATTTCCTAGTTTCTTCTCCTGTCTCTTAATGTTACACTTGGTATCCTTCGTAACATCCTCATAACCGTCACCTCCAGTATCTTTTCTTCTTTCTTCATCAAAAGCACACATTTGAAGGCCTTACAGTAGCACTGGTCGTATAACTATGCTGTACAACTTGACCTTAAGTTTCACATGCATTTGTTTGTAACTCATGACCCAAAGTTAGCACTTAATAAACGTTTCAATAAATCCCAGATTCAATGTTCTACTTGTTTCAATTTGAATAATTGGAAACGATCCAAATAATGCCTTGTGTAATGGCTAAATTACCTAATGATGATTCATATTTCAAACTCAAAGACAAGGGCCCATTGCACAAAATGTACCATTGATGGTAACTTTGCCACCAATGGTAACTACCATGGAAACCTTGATTTTGATTGGCTGTTGAGCCCTGTTACCATGGCAGTTACCATTGATGGCAAAGTTACCATCAATTGTAAGTTTTATGCAACAGGGCCAAGATTTATTCTGAGTTCACAGTCAAAGCTCCACAGCCCAATATCCCATCTGTAGTTTTTTATCTAAACACTTACAAAGCATGATGGATTATAAATAAAATATTCTTTCCTTGGGTGATGCCAGCATGGTACAAAGATCAACCGTGATGACGACCTTTAGGAAAGAGTTTTTTTATCTTGGCTGATGTAATAAAACAAAGGAGCATGTGAGAGGCGCATTCTCCATTGCCTTCCATCAGCCATATATCCCATCTGTAGTTACATTCTTTAATCAAGCCACCCTGCACTAGATACTAACCTTTCCCTGTTGAATGATGGCAGCCATACCAGCGTTGAGCATCTCCTTCTGTACCTCACCGTTCCTGTCCCCTAGACCCTTAGGCACCAAGAACCTGAACAGCTCCGGGACATGACGCATCAGAAGATGAGGGGCGATCTCAGACAGCGCGATGGCGATGCCACAGCGAGCATCGTACTGGTCTGGTGGAGACTCAGAGATGACTCGGCCGAGGGTGTCCATGACCGGAGGAGGGATCTGACCAAGACAACAAAGGAAATGTATTTGAAAGTGTCGTACTAGTTTTGCCAGGAGGGATTAGACCTCCCTGCGTGGTCACGGACAGGTGGTTATCTCATCAAATAAGCTCTTAATTAACATAAGAAAAAAAGGATCATGGGGGACCAACGGTCACTGATTAAGCATTGTTTGCTATATAGATGGCACAAGTACATGTAGCTATAAGTAGTGCAGTGAGGCTTTAAACTGGATTGAGAAACACATAACCTAATCTACCCTTGATGTGCCTGTTGGCTACCACAAATCCCCTATGTGCCAGTGTACCCAATTCCAAATGAAAAAGAAAAACTGACTGTAAAATGCTTTAAAAATGCAAATGTCATGCATTAATCAAATGGCCAAACAGAGACCAACGAATACACCGCCTTATACAGTGGTAGAATTTATCATGTCAATTCAAAACAATAAGGCTTTACTTTATGAGTCGACACTAGTGGGCTGCACATTGATGCTGAGTGTATAGGAACGCACCAAAAGCAAGTGGGCAGGGAAGTGGCAACTTAGGGGTCTAAGATATCATGAGAATTTTAAAGAAAGCTCAGCAAAGCATTACCACAGCTCAGAATCATATTAACCATCAAGAAAGTAATCTAGACAATTGGCTACTTTGTAAGGGATCTAGCCATACACACCTAAATCTCAAAAGACCTTAGAAAGGGGGATAGGGACACTACCTACCACAAGTTTCTCTTGGTATTTCTTGAAGAGGATACTCATAACCTTGTTGAGTTCCTCAGGATTCTCAGCCAAGATGGCAGAGAGTGCAGCGGCTCCACTCTGTCTAATGACGGCGATGTCATGAATGACATCATCTAGAAGCATGGTACACAGCTCTGGGGAACCTTTGAAGTTACCGTCTGTCCAAACTCTGAAGGTAAATAAAGTAAAAAAGAAAGGGGTCTTGAGTAAAAAAAGAATTTTAAATTAGAAAAGAACAACAGTAAATATGCGCTTAAGTTGAGACTAGTAAACTGGTATGTATGGTCTGTCCTATTGTATGGAGCAGAAACATGGAAAATAAGCAAGGCCATAAAGAATAGAATAACATCTTTTGAAATGTAGATTTACAGAAGAATGATGAAAATATCCTGGTAACGAATGAAAACCAACAAAGAGATATTGCACATGGCAGGGCATAAACAAATTGCAGTAGTAGGACTAGTTAAGGAGAGAAAAATCACATACTTTGGTCATGTTAAAAGGCACCAAAGCCTCTTAAAGGATGTATTGGAAGGAAGAGTGGAAGGAAGTAGACCGAGAGGGAGACCCAGAATCAACTGGGAAGAGAATGTCAAGAACTGGAGTGGACTAAAACTGCAAAAGTGCACCAGAATGGCAGAAGACAGAGTGAAATGGAGATATGTTGTAATCAACCTCCGAACTGGGAGAAGATACTTAGATAGATAGATAGATGAGTGGTTAATTTAACATCAGCAAAATCATTTGCTCCATCATCAAGAAGGAAGATCCTAAGCTAAGGCACCATTGAGATTCTGCTGGCTGGCTGAAACAATGTCATTTTGTTGCATTGTATGTTGCTAATAGGCCGATGATCTAAGTCATTACTTTTCTTCATGTGTTCCTTACTAAATGCAATACAAGTAACCATCAAGTGGTAAGGAATTTATAACAAATATAACAAGAACTCTATTCAAGACACCAGCTAAGTCTATGGGATCTTGGACAACGCAAAAATACCATTACCTTTGGGGCTGTCTACCTTTAGGGCTGTCCTCCTTAGACAATGCCACTATTATATTCACCACCAGCCCACTGATTTAGCTTTCTCATGACAGCGTATGTACACAAATATTTGTGTATAATGTAATTCCTATTTTACTGTCTCCTGAAGGCCTAATTTTTACCACTTATGTTTAAAGCCCCTTTAAAGAGTTGGGAGCCCCAAATTTGCCAAAAATTTGATGGCAAAATTTCACTTAAATTGTATCATAATGTGAAAGAGGATGTCAATTAAGACGCACTTCTGCAAAGACTACCCCATAGAAGACAAATATTGATCAAAAGAATACATAATTTTTGTTTTCTGTTGTATGCAGAAAACCTTAATTTTGTATTCTTTCATCAATATTGACTTCAAACACATTTGTTTTGAAAATCTTTGCAGAAATGTGTCTTAAATGACATCCTCTTTCACATTATGATACCAATTAAGTGAAATTTTGCCATCAAAGTTTTGGGGCTCCCAACATTTTAGAGGGGCTCTAGAGCATAAAAGTAAACGCCCTTTTGACTGTTATGATCCTTTGGAAGAAAAGCACAATCATTTGTCTTACTCGTCTGCTAATGTCCGAACTTCAACGTCAAAGTCTTTTCTAGCGCACCAGATCCTCTGTGCAATCCTCATACCCTGAGGGTCATCTGAGTCCTGGGTCGGGAGGACAAGCAGAAGCTCTCGGAGGCCCTGTCAACAAACCAAAGACAAGGGACACGGTAACAAAGGAAACCTCTGCAAAAATATAAGGATGGCTCAAAACTAACATTACCCCCCAAACTTCAAATTTTTAACATGGGGCTCATGCATACAGACCTGGAAAATGACAGAGCATTATATAAAGCCCATTTGTCATAAACTGAAGGCTAATCCTGGTGGTTGACAACACCTGTTATTGGGAAACACCCCTGGAAATGACCCCCTTGGACAATTACCCCCAGAAAAAAAAAACTTATTATCAGGGTCGACTCCCCTTTTAATGAACGGGGGGGGGGGGGGGTGTTATTGCCTCTGGGTAGTTTGCAGGGGGTGATTGTCCCGATACATGTTTCAACTGCTAGGGGATGTCGTACCTTGAGGGTAGCCACTCTGACTTCCAGGACAGGGCTAGTCATGGCCTTGAGTATAACATCAATCTCATCCGTCTCAGCCACGGTACATCCCATATCACCGCTGGCACTACGGCATAACTCCACTATCGCTTCATCTGCTACCCTCTGCTGCTGGACACCTCCGATACCGATCAGACGGAAGAGGAGAGATAGCATCTCGTGGCGTGGCAGCAGCTCAGGTCCACTCTGATAGGAGGATATAGGAAAGAAAAATGATGATTATACAATGTAAAGTATTTACCTGACACTAACAACATTTCCATTCACTGTCTTTCATCTTTTTAGCTTCTCCAAATTTGTTTTACATTCTAAAAATGTACAAAATGGATATGGCTGACACTTGTGAAGACTTGTGAAAAGGTTACAGCAGACCCCTGTGGAACAACAGATTGTTCTTCTTCATTACATCATCATCATCTCTTCTTTCTATGGTTTCCTTCAATTCAGACTTCTTCACTTATTCCTTCTACTCCTCCTGATAATGATGATTAAAATGTTGATGATGATGATGATGAAAATGATGATGATGAAAATGATGGTGATGATTATGATAATGATGGTGATAATGACGACAGTCTTACCTCATCGATGATATCACTCTCTTCCTCTTCCTCCATACTACTCCTCAGGTTACAATGAGAGGAGAGGATAGATAGCGCCCTCTTTACGTTCTTCTCATCCTTCTTCACGACCGTTCCCCCGTCGTAGAGCACCTGGTGCAGTAGACGGAAGAAATAAGCGAAGGACGGAGCTGGAAACACAGTGGCGGAGCTCGTCCCTAGGAAGTCATCACCGTCGTCGACGTCCTCGTCCTTTCCACCGTGCAACTTGAGTATGGTGTTGATCACCATGGTAGGTAGTTTCATTGTGCACCAGTTCTCAGCAATCGGGCACGCTGGCTTGCTCAGGCGTAGTGTGCAGTAGGACACAGTGTCAGCTGCAAGCATCAGTTAAACATGAAATAGCTTTCATTAGTGACTCTGCATGGGCTTTATTCATCATATACTGTATGATATCCTATGGTATATTCATTCCCAACTTCTTTAAAAGTGATAACCCATTTTTTTCTTTATTCATACTAGTACTAGTATTTTCATAAAATTGTGAACCTTACCCCTGTAGAATCATGTAAACTCAAATATATCACGTGAATCATTTAATTACTAGTGTATCATGCTTAATAATGCATCTCTAAGCAATTGAGGCAGGCTATGCATGTCAAATACAATGCACATGTATCGCCTTGGACATATCCTAAGTTCTGTCTCATTTTAAAACTAAAAATAATTCATGTGTGTTTATCTTGGATATTCTTCAATTCATACACTTTTCACTGTCAGTCCAAAACAAGTCAAATGGCAACTTTTATGGCACAGTTTTACAAAAAAAGTAAGATATTATCATGCACAGAATTGAAACAATGTGTAATTAATATATTTCCACCAGGGGTGATAGTGAGAGTCAACCCCCCCCCCCAAAAAAAAATCAGAGTGCTTGCGCAAGGCGTCCAAACAAGTCATGACAAAACAGCACCTAATTTCAAACTGGATTTACATCAATCTCAGGGACTATCCATAAAATTTGGAAGAAAAAAATTTGGGAAACCGATTTGAATCAGGAAATTATGAGGCTTGCTTCCAACTGACCTAGAGTTCTCTGGTCTGCTTCAAAGGCGCAATGAGCGAGGGCCAAGAAGACTTGGGCGAGGTGTGGGGCAGCGATGGGTGAGGAGGAGAGGGTGAAGATGTTATTGATGAGGGTTGGGATGTGCTTCCTCAGACCGTGCGGGTTGCCTTTCACTGCTGCTACCAGGAGTTTGGATGCAGGCTCGATCTCGTCGTTCAGCTGCAGAAGGAGGAGGATATGGAAGAGGCATTTATTTTCTGGTTTTATTTTCAATGAAATTCCAAACACACAAGCAGCAATAATCACTCCTCACTGTTATTCTTTTTTCATTTTCCACGGAAGAAATTGTCAAGAATAAACTGAACCTGATCCGCTCTCTACCACACAAATAAATACAGGGAGGGAGAAAGCAAAGAGAGGGAGGGTATATTCAAAGAGGGCCTTCACACATAACAGGTCTCTTTTATTGTGACTCACATTAAATGTGATCTTCATAATTCTTTAAAGAGCGAGGAGGGGGCTCTCTTTTTACGATAATGAAGTATGTGTCCGTGAATATATTTTTGTTTTGTTTTTGTCACTTCCTGTTTCAAGAGCATTCTATGTAAAAGTTTGAGTGATGAGAAAAACACAACTTTCTACAAATAGACTGTAATCACACTTTCAACCGAATAAACATCCTTTTTTTAAAAATACTAATATACGAGTGAAGGGGATGCCAATTTATTTTCTGATATAAATGCTTTCAAGTTACACGCACAGCATGTTCACACAATACATAGGAACAAAAAAGAATGTGGGGTTCATGAACTGTGACAACTTGCCCAAGGAAATATTATTGACTAGCATAGATAGACAAAATGATTAATAAATATTATTATTCATTCATTTAGTCATTCTGTCTTACCTCTTGTAGTTTCTTCCTTATTTCACCTTCCTTGGCTAGTTGGACTTTCTTAGCATCTTCTTGTTTCTTGGTCAGTTTGACCTCCGTCTTTATCCCCTTCTTGGCACGTTCTCTCTCAATCTCCTAATATGATAATACAAATAGATGGAAAACAATGGTAGAAATAATGTACACAAAGTCAAAGAAACTGTCCAATCTGTTACATAAATATATGAATAACAATGTGCTACAATCAAATTTGTACATACTATAAAATTAATTAAAGGGATAGTCCACCCCAGGATTTTCTTTAGCTGACGATATAGACCTAATAATACCATGAAGAATGATACAAGTCTCATTAAAATCCATGATCACATAACGAAGATATATCGACTTTTTTATCGAAAATCAGCCGCCCCCCAAATGCAAATGCGTTACATGGGCATGAAACGATTGTGACGTATGTTGCGAGCTGCCTTCTTATTTCGGAGACATTCACTTTCGCTTTCACTTTCATTCATGATTCGTCGTGTCAGTGCGATAACAGTGTACCGCGAGCGAAAGTGAATGTCTGCGAAACTAGATGGAACTTCGACTGCGCGCAGTCGAAAATGATGCCTCCGTCATAGAGCAAGTTTACAAACCAAAACAGAAGAAATTTTTCAAATTCAAGTTTCATTGTAATCCATCCAACAGGTTCTCAGAATATCGTGATTACAAGCAATTTCTCATATACATATATGACCCTTTGATCTTTGACCTCATAACCCTAAAATCTACTCAGTTCATTGGCTCTGCAAGATGTCCTGAGTTAAATAGTAATCCATCTGTCAGTTCTAATGAGAATGCGTTCACAAGCTATTTTTGCATACATAATGAGCCCATGACATTTGACCTTTGACCTCATGACCCAAGAATCTACTTAGTTCATTGGCTCTGCAAGATACATACATGACCTAAGTTTGGCAGGAATCCATCAATCGGTTCTTGAGATAACCCGATCACGAGCTGTTTTTGCATACATAATGAGCCCTGTGACCTTTGACCTCGTGACCCCAAAATCTAATCAGTTCATCGGCTCTGCAAGATACATACATGACCAAAGTTTGGCAGGAATCCATCAATCACTTCTTGAGATAACGCGATCACGAGCTGTTTTTGCATACATAATGAGCCCTGTGACCTTTGACCTTTGACCTCGTGACCCCAAAATCTAATCAGTTCATCGACTCTGCAAGATACATACATGACCAAAGTTTGGCAGGAATCCATCCATCGGTTCTTGAGATAACGCGATCACGAGCTGTTTTTGCATACATAATGAGCCCTGTGACCTTTGACCTTTGACCTCGTGACCCCAAAATCTAATCAGTTCATCGGCTCTGCAAGATACATACATGACCAAAGTTTGGCAGGAATCCATCAATCGGTTCTTCAGATAACGCGATCACGAGAACGGGACGTACGGACGTACGGACGGACGGACGGACGGACGGACGGACAACCCGAAAACATAATGCCTCCGGCTACTTCGTAACGGAGGCATAAAAAGAAGGCAGCTCGCAACATACGTCACAATTTCGATACTATCGGTTATTTTTTGGCGATCGTTTTTTGCCCATGTAACGTATTTGCATTTGGGGGGGGGCTGATTTTCGATAAAAAAGTCGATATATCTTCGTTATGTGATCATGGATTTTAATGAGACTTGTATCATTCTTCATGGTATTATTAGGTCTATATCGTCAGCTAAAAAAAATCCTGGGGTGGACTTTCCCTTTAAAGTTTCTTAGTGCAATATTGTGATATAATTCCTGTACTGTACATTTTTGTCCTCTTTTCATATATTTGTATTTGTAAGCGCTATGGTACTTATTGTTTTTAGTGCTCTTAAATATTCAATATTATTATTATTATTATAATGACTGTATATAACATCAGAATTAGTAAGAGTAAATATATTAAGATTAATATTATTATTATTATTATTATATGTGTGGCTTGATTCTTCTTACAGTTGTTTTTCCTTTTGGAAGTTCAAATCTGAAGGGAAAAATAAAACAGTAGATGCTCCTCTTCATCTATGTGACGTTCCAAACATTTGGCAATATACCAAGTCTACAAAGAATCAAAGATAGAAGTAGAAGTAGAAGTAATATCTAGGAAAAGGATCCTGCATTTTATCTCAGGGCGTTTATTCCTTGAAACGCAGCGCGTAACAGCTGCACTGCTAAAGCCAAGGTAATTATGCTGCATTATTGTAGAGTGCTTAGAGACTTCTGATAAAGTAAGTGTTAGGCGCTATATAAGCAAATATAATTATTATTATTTTATTAAAAATCTCTTCAAAGTCTGTCTCTTACCTTTTTGAGCTCAATCTCCACAAGTTGTTCCTTGTAGGAATACGCCTTGTTTTCTCGTTTCATTGAACCTATGTCCAGCTTCTCAGCATTCCTGAGGTGCAAAAGGATTAAGGTTGGAAAAAAATAATGATTACAAGACATTACATCCTGCAGATAGTTTGTTTATGGATCGGAAAAGGTCATTCTTCTTGAAGCTTCATGATTACAAATGTATAAGAGATTGACTATTTCCATTTTTTTCCCTCTTACATTTTGATTACTTAGATCTGCATCTGACCTCTAGATGGAGTCATTTTATGCAAAAGTAGTTACAGATATCAAATATATCTTATGATAATTATAAACCTTTAGGTCAGTCATGAACCCCGTGACTTTTACAAGCCGATCGCCTGTCTGATTATCAAGATATTTATGATTGGAAATCGAAATCAAATTTTGCGGTTTCCTAACGGTTTTCAAAACACTACAGGCTGGGGAAAACAAGTATGGTAAAACCAGTCACTCAAAGATTTTTAGTTTTTGAGGCACTTCTTGATCATTTTGAAGCGCAATTTTGTTAGGGCTTCAATATTACACCATATCACAGACACTGATAACACGTAGGGCCATGAATCTCAGATTAAACATTGTTAAACGATGCCTTTAGGTAACATGTATACTAAAATCAACCTAGCAGCTCACTTTTCAATGACTGACTCATCATGTAGGACGCCCTCTGGTGTCCTGTAGATGTCAAACTCCTCCAAGGTGATACCCACAAAGCCTGGGTTGCCAAGGCAACTGATGAATTGATTGATGAAGGGCGGTAGAATGTGTTGAGGTGCAATGAAGGCTAAACTCTTCATAGCGTTTTGAGCGGCCTGTGAAAAAGAAATGAAAAGGTTAAATGCAGAGCTGCCAACCTCCAGAACAGAAAATCAGTAATTTGGGGAATAAATCAGTAATTTCCTATGCAGCGCCATGAATCTTAAAAGAATGGCAAGCGGACGCATGCGCGCATGATTATCTGAAATTTGTTGTGATTTTACTCCCACAAAGTTGCTAAATATTGATTTTCAGTTCATCACAACACATAAGTTTTCAATGAAAAATTGGCTTTTATTAAGAGAATACTTGATAATTTTCCATCTTTCTCAAGCAGCGAGTGCTGGATGGCCACCATACTGTACAGCACTTGCTACGATAGATCCCTATGCGCAAAAAAAAAAAAAAAAAATTTAGACAACATTCCGTACTGCCGTAATGGTCGTTAATTTCCGTACCAATTACGGGAAATCCGTAATAGTTGGCAGCTCTGTAAATGGCATATGACAATTTCTTTGGTCAAGCAGATTCAATTTAGAAATGATTTTGAATCATTTGATCTTAAATCCGGTTAAAGTTCATACAATTAGAAATAAAGCATAGATGCAAATCATTTTTCACTAAATCAAGGGTACCATAAAAGACTAAGGCGGCCTTGTCCCCTTATGAAAAAAGAAAGCATCCTATGCGTTTCAAAGCAAAATTAAAATGAATATAATCAACATTACCCTATGGCCACTCTTCCCAGTATATTATTAATTAACATATAAAATACTGTATAAGAATCAAGTTAGAACTAAAGAATAAATTATCATAAAAACAAATAAACTACAGAAAATAAGTGTATAAGGGAATCAGGAGGTCAGGGACTATAAAAACTGTGTTCAGCAGAAGTCATGTCAGATTATATGTTACGGGGAGATTTACCTCAGATGCTTTCTCCTTCTCCAGTAAGAGATTCAAGATGTCTGCTTGACTTTCTGATATGAACCCAGATAGATCAGGGACTAGACCAGACACAATATCACCCCACAGAGATGGCATGACTGCAGCTGGAAATATAATCAAACAGTTTGACTTCAAAATGGTAAGTAACAATTTCATTATTTAATTAATGTCAAGAGAGCCAAGATGTCCGCTTGGTTGTCCGATTTAAATCCAGCTAAATCACCCCCACAGGGAAGGCTTGAATGCAGCTGCAAATGCAACCAAAAACTTTTGACTTCAGGATGGAAAGTAATAACTTTAAACATTTGTGTGATATGACCTACTTCATAACTGATAAACTCTATAACTGATCAATTCCCTGTGATTGCCTTTGAGAATGACTTCAAATGTATGTAAGGACACATCTTTTGCTATTCACCGTGACCCTCGACAGCACCATAACTTGAACTTCCCCCCAAAAGTGCATCTCTGATTCAACTTTGGTTACAATTCCCGAGTTATTTGTCAGGAGAGAGTCTTGCAGGTAAACTTTTAAATTTGTGATGGATGACAGCTGGATGACAGCTGGATTGCATTTGGATCCCTCAGTCCCACCGCTAACCCTGTAAACGATCATCAGATCGGACGCTGATACCGACCCGATCAGGGGTGATCGGAAAATAATTTCTGATTGCTGATCAATAAAAGTGATCGGAAAAAAATCGGTAGATTTTTTATTTTTTTTTAATGCCAAAAATTTTCAAGTTTTTAGCTATTAACCCTTACTGTACTGGGCTATTTTGAGCACCCACTGACTGGGGGGGGGGGGGGGGGGGGGGGCCTGGGAGGCCCCCCCCTATGATCTCGCCCGTCGATTGTCCGATGAACACGGAAATTTGCATGTTTGTAGATATTTACGTAAGGAACAAGATGGTATAATTAGTTTTTTCCGAATATGCAAATTTTTGTTGTTAGCCTAATTAATTATGCAAAACGTTAATTTTATGCATTTTACAGAAAACGTGTCAAACTCCACTTTTTGAATGTTGAAACTCATTATTCCTATGAAACTTCTTTTCTAACACAAAAAAGTTATTTTAATGTAATTAATAGTGATAATTTATGCAAATTTTGATGCGATTTTTTTTTTTTTTTGATGACATGCGCATACTAATTGTTATGTAACGCCTTACAGGTATATCCGATTTCGACGAAAATGGTATCAAAATGTGCGTAAGACTTGAGGGAAAAAAGTCATGAAACGACAATTCAAAATTCCAAGCGGTTGCGGCGCAATCTCCGAAAAATGTCGAGGGGGGGGGGCCTCCCAGGCCCCCCCCCCCCCCCCCCCAGTACAGTAAGGGTTAAATGCTTTAAAAAAATTCATAGCTGGGATTATTTTGTCATGTGGAGTTGTAGACCATGTTTGTTGATATTTAGTGCCTTTTCATGACTTTGAAATTAATAATATTGGTTTAAGAGAAGAGGCAAAACATGCGGGCTGCCATCTTGGATTATAATGTAGGCATGCATTATAATCCAAGATGGCGGCCAGCCGATTTTTTTTTTGTCGATCTTCCGATCAGATACCGATCATAGGTGCGAGGGTGTCGCTCTGATCTTCCAATCCGATCAGAGCCCCGACTTACAGGGTTACTCACCGCCACCTTCAGCGGTCGAGAAAATAATTGTAAGTTTGAATACACTCTCCTCAATAAACATTAACATGTGAATATAATAGGCAATGCACCTGTACCCGCTCGCAAAGAACAGGGGCTGCATGGAACAAAGTCTGTCTTGAGTTCTGTGCACAGGGTTTTATGTTACCCTTCCTTTTCATCACACCCCTTACCAACTAACCTAGAGAATTCAATTCAATTCAATTCAATTCAATTTCGGTTTTATTACAAATATACCAAATAAAAAGTCCAAAGACTAACAATAATTGGCTTACAATGTATCATATAAAAATGCATTAAAAACAGTAGATTTAAAAATTCAGTAATAAGTTAAAGTACATTGCTCACATTGTATCATATAAAAATGCATTAAAAACAGTTGATTTTAAAATTCAGTAATAACTTAAAGTATGAAGAAAAAAAAAGATTGTAAGTTATAAAATAGTGATAATCAGTTTGTCAGTGAATTGAGAAGAAAGAAGAAATAAAGAGTGAAAAGTGGAAGAGAGGGAGAGGATAACAAGAAAAAAGAAAAGAGAGTTCAATTTATGACAAAACTAGATGGAACTTCGACTGCGCACAGTCGAAAATGATGCCTCCGTCATAGAGCAATTTTACAAACCAAGACAGATTTTTTTTTTCAAATTCAAGTTCAATTGTAATCCATTAACAGGTTCTCAGAATATGATTACAAGCAATTTCTCATATACATTTATTTATGACCCTTTGATCTTGGACCTCATGACCCTAAAATCTACTAAGTTCATTGGCTCTGCAAGATGTCCTGAGTTAAATAGTAATCCATCTGTCAGTTCTAATGAGAATGCGTTCACAAGCTGTTTTTGCATACATAATGAGCCCTGTGACCTTTGACCTCGTGACCCCAAAATGTAATCAGTTCATCGGCTCTGCTAGATACATACATGACCAAAGTTTGGCAGGAATCCATCAATCGGTTCTTCAGATAATGCGATCACGAGAACGGGACGTACGGACGGACGGACAACCCAAAAACATAATGCCTCCGGCTACTTCGTAACGGAGGCATAAAAATGTAAGTAAATGAACGAGAATTGAGTTGATTCAGCTTAATGAAGCATTGTAAAAGTAAAATGCACATAATACGGAAATGTCAAATGATACATTAATACGAATGCCATTATGGAATTGTTATTATACTGTTTAAAATGCAACATGGAAGTTTTTGTTAAAGGGGCATGTTCCCCATATTCCAGAGGGCGTTCAAAATACGTACCCGCTGGCGGACGGTGCTAGCTGCCTATTGACACCAACAGAATACGGCTCTTACGCAGATGGCATGTTCCGAATGCCCGCACAATGCAGATTAGCGCATACATGTGCCGAAGTAATACCAATCGCAGTTCGGCTCTAAGATTCGGCTGCTGTTTCCGCCCACTTTCGTGACGTCACGATCGGCAGGGATCCAGCTGGCTTGGCGAAGGCAGGCCAGGACGCGCATACTTTGATTGACAGCTGTATGCAAATGAGAAGTCGATCTTCGGTACCAAGATGGCAATGACTAGAGCAGCGATAACTACACTGGCGGGAATGTGCCCCTTTAAAGTCAATTTTATCCATTCTTTCTGTACATGCATGATTTTTAAAGGTGATTCATACCCTTAAGTAAATTTAAGAAGGCACCTACCTATGAGCGGATGATGGGTATCAATGAGGAGAGAGTCGACTGCGAGCTCCACCATCTGAGATGAAGGGATCTCATCCTCCTCCTTGGTTCCTGGTACCAGGGACTTGATACCGGAGACCAGCACGTCTGGTCTTACCCTGCCGGTATCCTCGGGTGTGGCACTCTCTGCGCAGCTGTCAAGTGGCTGAAATATAATGGTATCAAATTGATGATATCACAGTCTCAGAAGCTATACAGAATTCTGGTGAAGAGACCTAAATCTCTTTTCACCTGCATCTGAAACATCCAATGGCATACCATAAAACAAAGACATAATCATTCCTGATTTTTTTTGCGGGTTACTTGTCCTGTGTGGTATGTAAAAACATCAATGATGAATTAATCTCATCCTCCTTAGTATCTGGTACAAGAGACTGGACACCAGAGACTAGCACCTCTAGTCCTGCCTGCCTGTATCTTTGGGCATAGCACTGTCTGAAAAGCTGTCTAGTGGCTGAAATATAATGGTATCAAATGGATATCACCGTCTCAAATTCAATTACTGGTCAAAAGAACTAAATATCTCAATCAGAAACAGGTGAGGTTATGTATTAAAAGGGTATCATAGTTTTTAAATCATTTTGTCGAAGATTAGCTCCTAACTAGGTATATGACATGATAAAATATTTCAACTTTTGAAATATTCTTCTCTATATCCTGTCATAAATCCCTCATAATCTCTCTATCTAAAAATAGCTTCAAAGAAATATTGGTGTTTCCAATATGTCCAAATACAAAGATAAAGCAAGTGTTTAATTATTTGTAAAACATTCCCTTTTCATACTTCCTGACTTTATAGGGAATTTGATGTCCCTATAAAATAGGAACGCTTGTTTGTTCGATCGTACAAAGAATATCAGGGAGTACATGTACATCATCTAAACAGGAAGATCCTTATTTAGCCAACTGATTGTCTCATTACCTAGCTCTCAAAGTCCAGGAGCACCGTGAGGGGATTTGTAGATAGGACAAGCATTGTTATGATGATGTAACAAAACATGTCTGTATTAAACATGTGAAGTGTGTTGGCTAAACCTTGTGATGATAGACTTAAAACCCCTCGTTTTATGAGAGAAAGTCCGAGACTAGCATCACTGAAAACCTAGAAGTGTCTCACCTTCTGTGCAGCTAGCAGTGGTCTGAACTCTTGGAGGAGTTTGAGAGAGAGCTTGATGGCCGATTTTGGAGTGGAGAGAAGCTTTTTGATCATCTGTTTGGCAGCCTTCCTAACCCGCCACTTGGAATGGATGAGACATGCCACCAGAGCTCTATGGTAAGACCTAAAACCAGATAGAACAAAAGAAATATAGCCCAGTGATTACATATGCATGATCTGACACTTGCTCTTGGGATTTATTTCACTTGGGCCCTGTCTTACAAAGAGTTGATATCAATCGCAAGTAATCAGCAATCAATATCAATCGCAACTATGTACATAAGAGATAGGAGACTGCAAACTTCTGATTGATTTGGATTAATCGCAAGTCTTTATAAGACAAGGCCTTTATATATATGGTTAGGGTTAGAATTGCAACTGAGTTTGGGGTATCAGGGATAAGGTATAAAGTCAAATATAGAGTACGATCTAAGATTGAAGTTAGGAATTTGCTTAGTTTATGAAAATGATCGCTGAGCAAGTGTAACCAGAGCTTGTGTCTTAGAACGAACAGGTGAGTAGATAAGGATTCTTTGAACGATGAATCCTTTGTTAAAAATAAATTAAGTATAGGAGAGTTTTTTTGGGTAAAAAAATTGTCTTAAAGCCTTAATCACTCAAACAGGTCTTTCAGTCACTGGTAAGCTATGACTGAAGCATTGTTTTTAAAAGAAAAATCCATGAAAAATGCTAAATAGTTCGGAAAAGGGATACTGCAGGGGATAAACCAACAAAGAATGCAAATAATTTTTTTCATACAAAATTATACCCAATATAATTTGTCCTGTGTGTAGAGAGTTCTCCTGCGCCTAAAAAACTCACTGTCTAGTGATGCACTCGTTGGTGGTATTTCTTACTTCCTTTGTCTCTAGGTAAACAAATATATAAAGCCTCAACATACCTCTCTACTCCTGGTTTGATCAGCTGCGCATGATCAGTCAACAAGCGTTCCGTCATCTCAACAAGGGTAAGGAGAGCTGCCACAAATAAAATCAATCCACAGAAATTAGCAAATGACTTAATCAGGAATACAGTAAGCAGGCTTGAAAAACAATATGAATCTTTTTGCATATTTTGATATTAAATTTCATCACATTTTTAAAGAAAAAAATATATATTGTCTTTTTTTCATGACAATATTTTCAATTAAAAAAAGTTTAAAAAAAAAGAAAAAAAGAAAAAAAAAATTCTGTCAGAAAAGAAATTAATGAAACAAACTATGAAATTTAAGAAGTGGATCAGTTCAGCAATACAATAAGCAGACTTGAATTTAAGATACATACAGGTTAGTTTGTACTAAAAGGTAATACTTGATCTGTCGTGAGCAGTCTATATATCCAGAATTGATTGTATTACCATGGCAACCAGAGCAAACTTACCATCTTCAGATGCAGCTGAAAGGAATTTCTCTGATATGAGCAGCTGTTTCTTCTCATCAAGGATGACAGGCCAAAGGAAACTGACTTTGTTTTCTGCAATAATAGAATAGGATACCCGAAAATTCATGTCCAATAATCTAGATATATTATCAAATATTTTGACGATTAGGTTTCCCATGTCAGTTTATCATTTTGCTTTTCTGATAAAACTTCATTTTCTCTTGCATGTCAGGGATTTTGAGCTTTGTGTTACATTAATTTCGATCACACTAAATGTGAACTATACAGCAGATTTAAAGAAAAGGGCTTGGCAATGGGTCTCGTAAATAATCATGTTATCATACGTGCAGCCAAACTCTGTATATTGAACATAGTATGAAGCCATGACTCCATTTGACCTCTTTCATTAAAGAAATTGCCCATAAAAGCCTATTTTACACATGACAAAAGAAAATTTCTTAAAAAAATAAATAAAAAAAGAAGCCCAACCAGCCCCCACCCCCTCCCACAAAAAAATGTTTCATTTGTAGATAAATGGCAAGTGGGGTTGAAAAAAGTAGCAACACAGGCATATTTATGCGCTCTAAGATACAGCGCTACGAAATGCACTTTGCCTCTGTCATTTTATTTTGCAGTAGCTTTTTTTTCTTTCTAGGTTGGTTCCGTACCTCACATGGAAATGAGGGAGGCTTAAGATTCACTCCTATATCACCTGAATGAACCCTTACCTGCTTGTACATCCGATGTAGATATCCTGACCAGAAGGCAGGCTGCTGATAGAGCTTCTGTCACCATGGCAGCATGGTTAGGTTGCTGCTGAGCTTTCTCTAAGGATGATTGCAGGAGTGGGATGATCTCTATTCCATGGATCAGGGTATCTCCTGTGAAACGGGAAATGATTGTACTAACTTAGTACATGTTATCATCATTAACATTATCATTATCATAAAAAATAGCATCATCATCATCAACGATGGATCAGGGTGTCCCCTGTGAACAAGAAATGATTGTACTAACTTAGGAGCAAGTGGATGTAGTTCTATCATTTCTACAGTCTTTGTTTAGACCATCCTTCTCACTAGCACACCCTAAAATGTTATAAGTTTTCCAAAATTATGTTGATAGCTTTTATCATCGTCGTCGTCGTCGTCGTCGTCGTCATCATCGTCGTCGTCATCATCATCATCAACAATATTTTCATCTTTAGAGAGTAGATTTATGGTATAACCATGTGAAAAGTCCTCAAAAAAAAAGACTGTTTGTATTCTTTCGTATTGATTCAGAAGTCCTAAAGGACCAAGAATCAATTAAAACTTGAATCACAAAAGAATACGAATGATTCTTTTAAGGACTATCCACAAAGTGGTACCACAAATCTACTCTCTAAGTTATTTTCCTGTCATGCAAACATGTACTTTCAAACAACATTTGAATATTACCATCATCACCATCAACATTATCATCATCATCAACATTTTCATCATTATTAAAATCATCATTAACATTATCATATATTTATATTTTAAGCGTCACCTGTGCCTGGACGGGGAAAACCTCTCTCCTACCGCAGTTACAACACCAACACTGACTCAAGAACACACTGCACCAAAACATTACATTTCCATTACATTTCCATAGCCCTAGTTATTGGTCTGTTTTAGGAGTGGTTTGGTGGTGTGCTGGGGGGTGTTTCACAAAGATCCTAAGTCGAAATTTAAATCTTAGTTGGACTTAAAACTTATGGAAGGCGTTAGCATCTTTGAAAATATTTTGTAAAATTTATATTAAAAAGCATTATATGTTAATTCAAATCATTCATATTTTCTATTATCAAGGAGATTACATGTTCTTGATGTGGAATTTAGGAAAAGTCTAAAATACTTGAATTTCTACTTATGAATATATTTTATTTTAAGGCTACAAGTGGCTCTCCATAATTTTTAAGTCCAACTTAGAATTAAGTTCTACTTAAGATCTTTGTGAAACGCCCCCCTGGTGTATGAGTCTTACCCTTGAGGGCATTTAGCATGACCCTGATGCAGCCGTTCCTGGTGGCTGCCGTTGACAGCTTCTGAGTCATAGCCTTCTGGAACCATTGGATCAGCTTGGGAGGGAGCTCTGTAGAGGACTTGGAGCACCATCTGGACAGCATGGTCAAGCCATGAACCATCGTTCCTTCATGGGCTGGAGAAAGAAAAGCAGATAAATTAAAGGTATAGACCAGTTCTGGTCATGCGATTGCATTGTGAAAGAAACGTTTGTGGAATCGATCTGAAAAGGTTGATCATCTAGCATATAAGTATTGGTGAGTACTGATCAGCTTGGGAGGGAGCTCTGTAGATGACTTGGAGCACCATCTGGACAGCATGGTCAAGCCATGGACCATCGTTCCTTCATGGGCTGGAGAAAGAAAAGCAGAGCATTTAAAGGTATATCTGAGTCATAGCCTTCTGGAACCATTGGATGAGCTTGGGAGGGAGCTCTGTGGATGACTTGGAGCACCATCTGGACAGCATGGTCAAGCCATGGCCCATCGTTCCTTCATGGGCTGGAGAAAGAAAAGCAGAGCATTTAAAGGTATAGACCAGTCTGTTCTGGTCATACGATTGCACTATGAAAGAAACGTTTGTGGAATTGATCAGAAAGCAGGGAATAATTTTCCCTAACTTTTTTGATTAGCAATTTCAGACGATGGATAAATATTTCAAATGAAATTCTGTACATTTCTATGAAAGAAAACTGCTACACAAAAGATATTTTGTATAGCAGTCATGCAAAAATGCATAGCAAATTGCGATGCGATACCAGGAAAATTATTCCCTGGAAAGGTTGACCATCTACCATATAAGTATTGGTGTGTACTGATGAGCTTGAGAGGGAGCTCTGTAGATGACTTGGAGCACCACCTCGACAGCATGGTCAAGCCATGGACCATCGTTCCTTCGTGGGCTGTAGAGAGAAGAGCAGAGCAATTAAAGGTATAGACCATATAAGTATTGGTGTGTACTAATGAGCTTGGGAGGGAGCTCCATAGAGGACTTGGATCACCATCTGGACAGCATGGTCAAGCCATGAACCATCGTTCCTTCATGGGCTGGAGAAAGAAAAGCAGAGCAATTAAAGGTATAGAACAGTTCTGGTCATGCGATTGCATTGTGAAAGAAATGTTGTGGAAGCGATCAGAAAAGGTTCATCATTTAGGAGGGAGGGAGCTCCATAGAGGACTTGGAGCACCATCTGGACAGCATGGTCAAGCCATGAACCATCGTTCCTTCGTGAGCTGTGGAAAGAAAAGCAGAGTAATTGAATGTTCAGTTCAAGTACAATGGTTCAGTGGTTTTGTAACAGAAAGTTCCAGTGTTCTAAACCAAGTTGATGTGCTAGTGCTCTTTGGTAACGTAATGCATTGGTCCTCATTACCAAGTCCCTCAGAGAGAGGACTAAAAACCACCAGTCCCCCAGTTGCTATGTACACATCATTTTTTGTATCAAAGTACAAACAAAACAGTCAAAACCAACATCGAAATCGGTAGAGAATCTGCATCTGTTAGGTACGACTTGCAGCTGTGTGTATGAACACTGGAGAGTATGTTCTTGGTCTTGTGCTGTAAATTTTAATGAATATTTGGTAGAATCCTTGTTTACAGGCTTGGCAGTTCTCCACTTGTAACCCCCTCCCCCCTGCAAAACTGACCCTGTTGCGATATACAGCATTTATTGCTAC
The DNA here is from genome assembly GCA_035222895.1 of Strongylocentrotus droebachiensis. Lineage (NCBI taxonomy): Eukaryota > Metazoa > Echinodermata > Echinoidea > Camarodonta > Strongylocentrotidae > Strongylocentrotus > Strongylocentrotus droebachiensis. The sequence continues at coordinate 50,006 of JAVYIG010005236.1, forward strand.
CCAGTTCTTTGAACCGAATGTTTCTGATATGCCGCATCAATTCTGGAAAGAATCAACCCCCAGCTTGATACATAATTATTGGAACTGCACAGCACACAGAGCTACAAAAGCTATGACTAGTTAAAGCTGTTCAATTTTTTTTTTTTTTCTTAGCAAAGTCAAGTCTATGCAGTTTTTGGACTCCAGGGCCCTGTCAATCATAACTATATACATAAGAGATAGCAGACTGCAAACTTGCGATTGATTGGAGGACTTCTGATTGATTTGGATCACTCGTAACTCTTTGTAAGACGGGGCCCAGGTATTCATTACCTCTACACGTGAATGATATTAGGGTAGCATACTAATATCACAAATAAGGTCATGTGTGTTCTGTATGATTGTGTAATTCTTACCTTCTTGTTGCAGGTATGGCATGAAGAGAGTCATAACGGACGAGACGAGGCTCTGCACAGAGCTCACTCCGCTGACCCCATTGATTTATTACCTCTACAACGTGAATGGTATCAGGAAAGCGTACTAATGTCACAAATAAGGTCTATATGATTGTGTAATTCTCTTTATCTCTTACCTTCTTGTTGCAGGTATGGCATGAAGAGAGTCATAACGGACGAGACGAGGCTCTGTACAGAGCTCACTCCGCTGACCCCGTTGACGCTCAGACCTCCGATCCCTGACAGGACTCCAGCTCTCTCTGTTACCACCGTCAGCTTACCCTCAGAACCTGAGGAAAAATATTTAAAGGATGGATCAATTGGTAATATTCTGTTCTTTTACACTAGATATTATATTATGATAGAAAATCTCTATGCACTTCCAAATGCAGAAAATGTATATAATCCAAGTGATGAGCAAAATAGAGAAAGAAAATCAATACGTTGTCCTGATGTGCATACATAATTTTTCTTGCAAAATATGAGTTGTGATCTTTGGGTAGATAATGTGATATGTGATTCAAGCAAATTTGTATCAGTCCTAAGATTATTGTGGCTAAGATTATTGTGGCAAAAACTCTTTCAGGTTCGATGGTGACATTTTGTTTTTGTTTTGCTAACTTATTATGGACATATACGTACCTCCTAAATCCTAATACAGCAAAGAAGTTCAAATTTATATAACAAGAATTCAAAATAAGTTCTAAGTGGGATTTCCTTTGCTGTGTTCCTGGACCTACCTCCTAGTACAGCAAAGAAGTATTTAGACAGGCTTTCAATGGCGCTTGGGTCACTGCACTGCAAGGCTAGGTTCTCTGCTGCTGAGATGGCTTCCAGGCGAAGAGTCTCATCTTTAGCATGCAGTTGAGCTGGAGAGAAAATTATCCGGGAAAGAAGACGTCTCAAGAATTTGACAAAGAAAGATTAAATATTATGTAATAGGACACACACACACAACAAAGACGTGAAAAACCTAGGGTTTCATATAAATGAATTCAGTTATTCAACATTTCTTAAAACCTAAAATTAATGGCAAGTTTAATGAATCACATTTTAAAATTATCTAAAGATACCAGAACAAGACATTTGTGACAGTTGGTTACACATGGTTTCTTAAAAAGTTCTCATTAAACACTAGTATGTAGCAATCAAAAGTAATATCTTCTACGTTAATATTCGGTCGTTTTCTGAGCTGTAATGGTTTAAAATTCTTCACGATTAAATTTATATCTCCTTTAATGCCCCACTGTTCTACTTGTAGCCACTTGCTCCCTCTATATAGAAAAGTTCCCCAATTGGTGCCTGTTGGTCCCCCATGATGCCCTTTTTCTTATGTTAATTGAGAGTTGAGTTGATTAGATATCCACCTGTCAGTGACCACGCTGTGTGGTCAAATCCCTTCTGGCCAAACTAGAACAGCCGGGCTTTAACATCCACCAACAGTATGCTTTTACACATACTTCGTTGTCTTGGGTTTCTTAAATTCTTCAGCACTTTTCTTACAGTTAGCTCTTGTAGACTTACTTGCAATATTCTTGCCCAGTTCTGTCGCATACTGACTCAGGTCCAAAGATACACCACCAATGGTGTAGCTCACAGCTGAAAAGAATATATGAATTTAGGATAAATACATGTAGATCTCTCTCTGAAATGCAACTCATTATTTTCCGATTTGACATTCTCAATGAAACTGGAAAGCTCTGAGCAACAAAAATCTGCCCTCAATGACACCTAGAATAACTGATAAAAGTGAAGGTTATTCATACATAATAATAATAATAATAATAATCTGGATTTATAAAGCACTTCATACAGAATACCGTCTCTAAGAGCTTAACAGATATTACCCCGGTCATCAGAATCATTTACGCACAATGTGCACCATCTCCACTCCCTGGGGAGTATTCCTACCATGTGGTCACTGTGAGGGCACAGGCAATTACTAGGGTTCATCTATAGATATGCTCATATTTACCTTGAACAACATTCTCAGGGGATCTAAGCATAGCTTTCTGGATGGCAGGTAGGACGTTACTCTCAAACTCAGGGTGGGTTAGGTGCTGCAGTAACCACTTACTCACCTCCTAAAAACATCAAGGACACCAACATAATGAGCATAAACATGCTGACTAATACAGGAATACTCAGCGCACACTTTCCAAACAATATAAATGTATATTAAAAGCCTATCTGTACTAGTTTGGACAGGGGGGATTAGACCACCCAGTGTGGTCACTGACAGGTGGCTATCTCATCAACTCAGGTCTCAATTAACATAAGAAAAAGAGGATCATGGGGGATCAACGGGCACCGCTTAGGCATTGTTTTCTATAAAGAGGGAGCAAGTAGCTACAAGTAGTACAGTAGGGCTTTAACAAATTTGGATAATTGCATGTTTCATCATATTGTCTGCATTCATCGTATCATCATTTAGGCCTGAGTCATGTCGGGATTTTCATAAACCGGGTCCCGACGGCCTTGCACCGATCGGGACCCGGTGTCCCGAAATCAGCTCGCAGGATTTGTCACTTGCCTCTATAAAAAGCGCATATCATCAGTATGTCCCTTAAAAGTGACCTTTTTTATCAGTCAAATAAATCAACACATGCATACCTCGGCACAGATCGGTATATTCTTCCATTTGACATTATTTTAATCCATGATTGGCGATGTTTAGTGCCATTATCGTGCCTCTAAAATTAAAAAAACTGGAGCAAAAATAGAAAGACAACGATCGAGCCGCCATTTTTATTCATGCAGGTTGAATAAATCGGGTCAAAAAACATTAATGTTTGAATAATAAAACGGCTTTCTAAAAAGTACTCCTTTACAACATACCGATCGAATAATTTTTAAAAACAAAATAGATATTTTTTCTTTGATTTTGAACACCGCATGCTTCTTTCAAAAGCTGAAAATTACTTGGTAATCACAAGAAGTTTCGATACGGATAGCTGTTGCAAGGCAAGTTCCGACTAGTCTCGGAAAAATGCGCAGTGCTCCTTGTTAGCTGTAATGCGTGCCAGAACGAACCCAAACAAAGACGTGATCGTAACGAGAAAAAAATCATTAAAAACTACGAGAGCACAATTGGAAAGACAACTACTGCTCAAAATTACGATAATCAGATAAATAACTTGGACAAAGAATTCAATAATCGCCCAAGAAATGCCAAAGAAATTGTGATAATCGAGGAGTAACTGGGTACATTTTTATCGCAAGGGGCTTGCTGCAAATATTCTAATTCTTTGTTATACTGCTTTTTACCGTAGAGGGCGTTATTTGGTTTCTAGCCTCGTGTTAGAACACGAGGCTAGAAACCAAATAACGTGTAATTCGGACATATCAGCAGGCCCATTCCGATAATGATTGTACCTATAGTAACTCCTTAAATATCACTATTTCTGTGGCTTTTCTTGGACAACTATTGTATTATTCCTCCAAGTTATGTATCTGCTTACGATAATTTTGAGTAGTTGTCTTTCCAATTGTGCTCTCGTAGTTTTTAATGATTTTTTCTCGTTACGATCACGTCTTTGTTTGTGTTCGTTCTGGCACGGATTACAGCTAACTACGAGGAGCACTGCGCATTTTTCCGAGACTAGTCTGAACTTGCCTTGCAACAGCTATCCGTATCGAACTTCTTGTAATTACCAAGTAATTTTCAGCTTTTAAAAGAAGCATGCGGTGTTCAAAATCAAAGAAATAATATCCATTTTGTCTTTTAAAAATTATTCGATCGGTATGTTGTAAAGAAGTACTTTTTAGAAAGCCGTTTTATTATTCAAACATTAATGTTTTTTTCAACCTGATTTATTAATCCTGGCGAGAGACCCGGCCAGTACAGTAGCTAGCTAGCAGCTGGCAACAACAACCCCATGGGGCGAACTGCTTTGCAACCCATATTTATACCAGCAGTTCGGATTGATTCAGGATGAGCTAGAATATGATTGGTAACAATTAAATACTTAAGTTTCAAGGTGAAATGATTTTAGTGGTGTGCAAAACTGCAATTTCTTACATATTTCATTATTTTTTTCGGAGCGTCGGTTCTCAAAAAACGAAACCGGGACCCGACGGCAACGGTCGGGTCCCGGTGTGATCGACCGTACCGACTCAAGCCTATCATCATTAGAATACTAACTACAATGAAATTGTTAGGTTCTTGAATAGTACATATCATATACCGATGAAATACTCCAAAATGCTTTGGAAACTATTGCCCTGACTTTAGTTCTAGCAGTATATTTAGAGGAACAATCTTACAAGGTACTTTACCTTGGTCAGATGGTTCAATAAGTATTAATTTCTTGCACTTTTGCGAGATTTCGTGATTTTTGAGACTTTGTGAGATGGAAAGAAATATTTAAATCGGTGAAAGTTCAAGCATTCCCTTCAAGTCGGCTAACACTTCATTTAGTAGAACAGCTGCATCTCAATCATAAAATCTAGATATTTGTATACTGTTCTTACCAGGCTATGTGCCAAGGGTTTGACCTTTCCACCAAAGACCGTCTTGATGTAAACATCTAAGAGAGCTTTCTTCTGATTGGCTACGGCCTCTGTGTTCTTTGTCTCCGTGGCGTACCGTAGCAACCATCCGATGAGACAGAGGGCGTGGCTTGATCCATCTAGCTGCTTGGCTGTGTCCAATGAGCTCTCCCATAGACCTTCCACCTGTGATGTGATGTGATGAGAGAAAGAAGGGTGATACTCCAATGGTACTGCGACAGTTAATGTCACATGGTACCTAATTACACCTGTAAGGTGAGAGGCTGGAGTTTGAATCCTACACCTCACAAGTTGCAGTCTGTATAAACCCGAGATGTAATATGACCTCATCAATATATTCTACAGTTAACAACTAAATTATTCATACCCTTACAAAGTTTTGTGATTTTTCAAGTATGTGATAGATTGAGATTACCGTATTTGCCGGCGATAAGGCCGCACCCCCGATTTTGACATTAAAAAAAAAAAAAAAAAAAACTTTTGTCAAAGTCGGGATTCGATCTCTTGCGTACAAATGTTGATGTGACTAAAATCACCGCCTCCTTAGACTGCTCGGCCATCCCGCACTGATGCGATACACTTCAGTTTTCTCTGATGTATACATTGAAATGGATTGAAATTGGCGACTTCGCGTGCTGGATGCTTCGCGGCAGCTCGTTAAACGGGCCCTTTACTTCTTTTACTTTTGCAATGCATTGGCACGAATTTAGATCAAGATCTATTGGCAGATGTTGTTTTTGGAAGTTTATTTTCGTCTTCATGTCAACAATGCAAGATAAAATTGTCGGTAAGATGTGTGGAAATGTCCTGTAGCATTGTGATATTGTTATCGTACCGTTCGTACTCCCATATGTGCAAATTCGTGCTGGTTTTGACTTTTTTTTTTTTTTTTTTTTTACTCTTTCCTCGTTAAGGCCGCACCCCGACTTTTTGATATTTTCTCTTCCAAAAATACTGCGGCCTTTACGCTGGCAAATACGGTATATTTCTTGAGAATGTCACAAATCAAAACTGACATCTAGAAATATTCAACAAAGGCCCTAATTCACCCAGTCTACCTTTCATTCTTGAGTTACCCCCCCCCCCCCAAAACGAACAAAAAACATCAATTTTACAAGGGGTATGAATAATTTAGTTGTTAAATTTGGATGTACTTTCACGTTGCGTGGGAATGTAAACAACAATATTTGTAACATTTGGCAAGGTATAAAAGTGGGCTAGAAACACCTGTATTTTTATACTTAAAAGAAGGCATGCCATTCCTTCTTACATTTAATTACCAAGGCATGTGGGATTGTAATGCTGCCATGTTCATCTCACATTCTACTCCACTATTCATGGCTAAATGACTTGTGTAATGTCATATCAGCGACATAACTTCTAATACCACATACATGTATTACTTGAGATGAGAGACTTACTTGTTTCCATGTGCCCTTCAGCTTGGTGTACCCAGCAGTGTGGATTGACCTCCTTGAGCATGCCAAGATGGCCGACACTAGAGTTGCTTGTGCATCCACCTAAAAAAGATTAAAACCAGGGTTTAACAAAATATATGTGCTTTGGGTGTTGTATGAGAAAGAGGTAATGTAAAATCCATTGTTTCTCAGCAAGTTATTTGTATTTCCTTCAATCAATAGTACCTTTACAATAAATAATGATCTGTTACAGAAGGATACAATTAAGTGTAAGTCTGTAAGATAGTAGCAAGTATACTGTAACAAACAATTGTTATGATTGATTTTAAGTTACAAGGCTCAAATGTTCTTTTGTGTAAAAACTACAGAGCAGTGAACGATTTAATTCCATATATCTCTAAGAGAGCTCTGGTTGGAAACAATGGAAATATATTACATTTTTACTGGGAGAAATTCTCCTTATTACCATTGTAAATATGTAGCTATATTGATGTCTTAAATAATTTTGACTCTTCCTGAAGATCCCTCATCATATCAGGATATTTTACTTACCAACTGTTTCCACTCATTACCAGATCGTTGTTCGCTGGACGTAAAGGCTTGCCTTGACAATATGCATGTCCAATGTAGCACCACATAGGGGGACCCTCCTGTCCCTTTCCTTCAATTACAAGAAAACAATAATACTCTTAAAAGTAAGAATTTTTTCTGAGCTAAATGCAACATCACACAAGTAAACAAAATACATTTTTTTTAACAAGCATAAGGTTGTTACTGGTTTTTGTTAACACTTTTATAACATTACTTTAAGGTGTGTTCAGTAGTATTAAAATGATTTTGAATACAGTATTTTTTTAAAGCACTAGGTACTCGGATGATGGATCAAACTAGCGTTCTATATTAAAGATATCTTTCATAAAATGTACACTGTTGCCCATATAAGTTGGAATAAATCTTGATAAATTCTTGATAAAGTTTATTTCTTCTCAGAATTGTATTGATCAAGCTAAAGAGTCATTAAAAATTGATTAATCAAATTTCTAAGCAGATATGAACACTATCTTTCAAGGATAGACCATATTGTCACAATCATTTCATGAAAAACTTTATGGGCAACAGAGTATAAACACATATTTCTGTTAAATTTTGTCCAATAAAGGAAAGACCATCATGCCTGTTACATGACCCACGTGACTGCAGTTAAGAATAGAACCACCTACCAGCCTTGGACAATCTTTGTCTCTGTTACATATGAGCTGATGATTTCACAAAGAGCCTTTACGCTGGCATCCCGATATTTAGCGCACAGTACACCAATAAGTGCTAGAACCTCCTTTCTCGATGCACCATCTGGAAATACTGGAATTGTCTGAGCTAGTATCCGACATATCGTCTTGACAGCTGCCTCTGGAACAGCTGTATGACAAGGGGAGAATAAAATGGGGGGGGGGGAACTGAATGTTTAGACTAGGGTGAACAATGCAGTTTTGCAACTCTAAAATGCTCTCCAAAAGACCATGTTTTTTTTTAATTTTTTTTTTTTACTATTTTCATTTTCATATTATTGAATTTTCTCCAGGGTGGAAGAACGCAATTTCAACAACTTTCACATACAAGTACCTGTTTCCAATTGTGCAATTTTGCTTTCCCGCTTTTTCACATATATCGGTTATCAACTTATCAGCTAATATAATCAAGTTCAGTTTTCTAGTAAGCATACGTTCTGTAATTATTCACATTTTATATCAAAAGCTAAGGTCTATTGAAAAATCAGTAAAAATGTCCCTCTCTTTCTCACACTCTCTATATTCCTCAAATTTGTTTATTTCAAATTTCATCATGACATGTTCTTTGCAATTTGTTGTAGACTCTACTTGAACTCAATTTATTTTACCGGTATCCTGAACTTGTCAAACTAGAAATTCTGAACACCCACCCCTCAAAAAAAGGAAAAGAAAGAAAAAGAAGTTTCCTAAAAAGATTACAGATCTAATAATAATAATAATAATAGCTAGTTCTTATATAGCGCTTTACAAGACCCCGATCATAGGATTCAGGCTTACCCGCACACAATGTATGCACATTCTCCACTCCCTGGGGAGCATTCCAGCCAGGCGTCTTTTTTACGAGCGCACACTTGCTAATCTAACCACATTAGCTTTCGCATCCTACCGGGTACCCATTTAACACCTGGGTGGAGAGTGGCAAATGTAGATCAATGTCTTGCCAAAGGACATTAGTGCCGCGGTGGGACTTGAACCGCGAACCTTGTGATCCACAGTCCGGTGACATATCCACTCGTCCACGACACCTCTACGTCAGCTTCATTTCATGTCTTAGTTTCCTCTACCTCCCCCTCCCCTTTTTTATAATAAATTGAATACAAATTTTTGCAATGCAAAATTAATTGAAAAACACCAACAAATTTATTAAAAAAAAAAAAAAATCTTTTTTTTTATTCCACAATGCCAACAGATCATTCTAATTCATTGCTGAAAGTGAACCATGTTAAGCACTCTTTCATTGAAAAAGACTTTAGATCTATATTGATTTTAGTCTATACTAACAATTTAAATGACTAAAAGAAAGAAATTACTCAGCTATGATCTACCAACGCACAAATGAATGCATGGGACCGAACAGAGTTCTTCAACACGTACCTCCCGTAGACACACAATCTCGAACTTCCGACAAAATTTGACATCGTTCTTTTGTCTTTGTGCAGGCAACCCTCGACGCAAACCCTTTCAGCAAGTGTGTTACCTAATAAGGAGGGAGATAAATTGCATACAATTAATCAAAATCCCAGAAACTGAAAAGAATATACAATATGCTGAATTAATGTATCCACGTGTGACTTACCCCGTCACTGTTCGACGCCATGATTGCTGTACATGTGATTACAACGGTTGCGGCAATGTTAATACTCTACGTGTTTTATACCATGGAGTTACTCGTAGGGATTCCTGAGTAATAATATTATTTTACTCCGTTTTACTTTGAACTAGCGGAAAGGGAGTGGGAATACGATCTATATAACGGCCTCAATTTCTAGAATTGTGTTTGTTGTAAAGAAATATACCAGTTGCATGAATATGTGGGTGGGGCACATAGAAAGATAGGCCTATCTTTAATTTACAAAATTATAATAAAATAGTAAAAAGTACAATTTGTCATTCAACAGGCCCAAGAATATGCCCGTGATAGTGGAAACGGGCCCACTCATCTTGTGACGATTAACTAGCCACGACATTATTTGCTATAGATTGGGGATGGGAGGGGGGGGGGGGGGGTCGTCAAAAATATAGGGTAAGAACAGGGGCTGTACGTGATTTGGTTTAGCTGAGGTGAATAATATTCTGAATATAATATACAGCGCTTTAATACATCTACAATCAGCTTGATCACCCTCCCTCCTTTGGGCGGGATTTAATTTGGGAGTTTCATTTGTGGGAATCCGAATGAGCCATATATTCTCAAGTCAAGCAGATTTAAAAAAAAAAAAAAAAAAAAATGAAAATGAAAATTTGGTCCTATAGAGATGCAAAGTTGGCCCAAGGGGTAAATCCTATAGCTGACGCCTATCGGGGGGGGGGGGGGGGGGGAATATGAAGTCGAAGTTTTGGGCGTTCCAATATATTGATATTGAAAAAGAATGATAGTTGATTAGTTGGGCCATACAGTGCGTCCGAGAAAAAACGAACCGAGAATTATCGATGTTTTATCATAACTTAATTACAATTATAATTAATAAATGACACATATTTGTAAAGCTTAGATCCTCCTCTTTCATTTGGTGCAAATCATATAATGCATATTTCACGCATGAGTGATTAATAACTATTTGCAGAGAGAATACCAACCCACCCCCCCCCCCCCCCCTCCGGGGTCGGAGGGACCGCATTTGTGTTCCCAAAATCTCCGGTAAAGGGGTACTTTTCGCGCGACAAAGTCCGACCCGAGAATTGTAAAAAAAGGAGGTGTATTTGACTTCTCACCAGGAGATTTTTTTTAAAAGGCGGTGTTCTTTTTTTTCTCTCTCTCTTTGAATTCATGAGAAATTTAAAAAGGGGTTATAAAATATCCACACACAAACAAAATATCTCTCTCTCTTTCTCTCTCTCTCTCTCTCTCTCTTTCTCTTTCTGTGGACAGGGGTCATATGAGATATCTTGAATATAATAGATAGGGGGTTACATTGAGCAGTGTTCCGGATTTAGGGGGGTCTCCAAGGCGGCAGGTAAGCGCGCGAAAGGGGGGGGGGGGTGCTTTCCTAGGGAGTGAACATGCATAAGCGTACCCTAAATAACACTGAGTGGGAGGGGGGGGGGGGCGGGGGTACCAAAAAGTCATTTGGCGGGCGGTATCTGAATTTCAAGGAGGAAATTACATTTCTAGAAAGCTCATTTTCTGCCCTTTCATATGACACCTCAATCAGGAAAAATGAGCCACGAGTAACAAAGTTCTGTTTGTTTAAAGTAATGTTTGCATTTCCATAACTTGATTAAACGAATTCGTTTTCACTGGCTGCCTGCCGTAGCAACAAACAGAGTTGACAAAAGACTTAACTCCGTTTCGTTGACGATCAGCCATGCATCAAGTCTTTCGTCGCCTTTGTGCATGGCTAATCGTCAACGAAACGAAACATTACTGACCACTCTCTCTCTGCAAAATAATAACTTGCAAATACAATGTACTTCCTTTGCATATCTTCGACGAATTGATTCATTTAAGTATATATTTTTTATTGGAAATAACGCAATATTTTATATCAATAAGGCTTTATTTGCTAAAACGCACATGATAACCTTGATAGATCTTGCAAGAAATCAGCTAAGCGTTTTGAAAATGAAAAATAAAAATAAATGAAATAAAAATAAACAAATTTGTCAAAGAAAGAGAGAGAGAGAGAGATTGGGTGGTGGGGGGTGGGGGGGGGGGATCGAAACCATCTGTTGGATATGCCACTCCACCTATAAATCAATGGCATCGGGATGTCTTCTGCTACCCCCCCCCCCCCCAACCCCCCGACCCCCACCCCCCACTAGATTGGACAGTCTTGTGGCCTGTCTGTACCTTAGCTCTTTGGTCTCATCATAGAGGTAACTCCATGGTCTCATGAGCCCTCAGATAACTTCTTGATTCAGTCATGAGATGTCGATCTTGTGCGGCTGTAGCCGAATTTCAAATTGATTCATTCTTACAAACCAAATCAAATCAACAGAGCTGAAGCTTCAGGTGTTTTAGGTGCTCAGTGGATGTAGCCCCCCCCCCCCCTCCCGCCCCTCCTTGTTTTTTAATGTTCGAGTAATAAGATTCTGCCTAGCAGGATGAGAGGACTTGTTCGGATCGTTTTTCTTTTTTAAAGATAGACTCTTTCAAGTGGATCAAAATGATCCAATGTACGCAGGAATTGTCACTCGAATAGCGCCCTCTATCGACATTTTACGACTCGTACGACGAGAGCTGGCTATCATCACGTCTGCATTGCTGTCTGCTATACCTACGCTGAGTTTTCCGGTGGTCAGCTAGCTAGCCGTAGTAGATGCTGCGGAGATGCTGCTACAGTGCAGTGATTAGTTCGGACATTCAGCATAACGTCATAACATGATCATATGGTCAACTCTCAATCTTTCATGCTTTGGGGAATATCCCCCAAAGGTTCCATCTGAACGACCGGACCTGGCTCATTTTGGATGTATCTACTAATTTTCTAAACTTCGCCAGCATTGGATTTGGATTATTTACAGACTGCATCATTTTAGTTTTATTGGAGACACATACACAACCAGACGTGGGAATAACTTGGTAGTTTTGCTATGGGAAACTCGGCTGTATGTAGACAGTCGCTGACAGTCTAACCGGCCGGCGTGACCCCGAGGTCGCACCCAGCTGCCTCGTACAAGGAAATACCTGTCTGCCGTATGACTGGATCTCAATGGAATTACGATTTAAAGGGTAAGATTACGATTTAAAGGGTGATATGAAGTCTTTTGCATGCAGTATAGTGTTGTCAGAGTTAGCTGTGTTTTCATTCTTATATACCATCATGGCGAATTTGAAGTGATTTAATAAATTAATGACTCATTTACATTCATTTTGAATCTGACATAACCGAATGGAGGCACAAATTTTAATTTTGGCCTTGGACTATGTCGGTCTTGTCTAGATTCTAAGCTAGTCACAGTAATGTATAGTATGTGTACATCCATATTATGTTGTTGGACCTAGTGTGTTATACCAATGAGATTGGTCAAACAATAGTCAAGTATATCGTGTCCATAGGCCATGGTAATCTACTTTTCTCATATATGGACCTAGGCCTAGTAATAGGCCTATGTCGTTAGTACTTATTCCATTGTGTTTGTTTTTAGTATTTTATTTTTTGTAATTTCTTTCATAAACCCAGGAACAAGCACATCATTGAATTAAACAACACAGCGTGTATCCATGTTGACTGCCTTCGGCTTCGTTATAATTTTCATGCAGGTATTAATTGGCAAGGAATAATATAAATCGTTATATTTGGGCATTGCCCCAGCTGGAAATGAAAACATTGTTCGTACAATGCGCTGTAGGGCACGTTCATGCTGACTGTATCTCAGCTATTTTTCTACTAATTGATCCCAATTAATATTTGGAGTTAACTTCCATGGTGGCGTGAATACTGGAGTCTATTTCTTTATTTCTTTTGCAATCTCAAATAGGCATAGTAATTTCATGTTACACTCACTCTCTACCTTTTAGTCCACTTCACCTTTCTCTCTCTCTCTCTCTCTCTCTCCCTGCCCCCTCTTCTCTCCCTGTCTCTCCTCTTCCACTCCAATCTTATCCACTTCAACTTCTTATTCCCTTTCCTTCCCTTTCTCCTTGCAAGATCCCACACGTCTATATGTATTTTTCGCTCTCCTATGTTTCTTCTTCTTCTTCTTCTTCTCTTCTTCCACTTCTTCCTCTCTCCTCTCCTTCATCTTCAGCTTCGTTTGCCAGCTGATCATCGTGCCATATACTTCCAGTAGATATGCTTTTAATTGCGCTAATCAATCAATATTATCCATGTACATGTATATCGGCCAGTGGTCAGTCTATATTACAATCTTCATCAATAAACAGACGGTCAAATGTCAATTACTTTCAAAGCTTTACCAATTGAATTCTTCCCAGGTCAATCTCTGGTTGTGGTTCCTTGAAAGGATACTGACATTTTCTTCACAGTTATTATAGTTGTGCATCATACTTTTTTTTTTAATAGAACGTAAAAAAAAAAAAGATCGTTAAACTTGATGCAAAACCATCATAATATATTAATCTTCCACATTTTCCATCAAGTCAATATTTATGTCGTGTAGAAACAAGGCGTGAGAATTGAGTGACTAACCCCATTATTTAAATGTATAATGCTTTATGCCAAATCTTGATGATTTGGCGATAGTAAAATATCAAGTTTTCAACCATCACCTCAGATGCATTTTTTGTCATAATGATACAAAGAAATGTGCTGTTTAAAATGGGGATATTAATATGAGAATGATCTCTATTTTTCACGGCATGCTCGGATGAAAAGTCATTGAAACTTTCACTTGATTAATTTCTTAAGTGCCCCTTTAATGAGTCCATTAGCGGTACTCCCATGCACCTTCAGGTTAATTGCGAAGAATGAACGTCGACTGCTGGAAGTACCTATCTGAATTCATTACCCTTTAAAGGGGGGCATTGAGACGCATATCGTCACCAATTTAGAGATTAGACGAGGGATAAACTCCACCACTGTCGTTTAGACCGTTAGCCTGCTATTGTGTGCATTGAAGGCAATAAGCACTATGAACATGACAGACAATGAAAGCGGACAAAATATACAGTTCCTCAGGTAGACAAAGGAACATCCCTTGACTGCTATTATGTAAAATGTGTAGAACAGGTGAATATGCATGTGACACCTGTTCTACACATTTTTACATAATAGCAGTGAAGAGATGTTCCTTTGTCTACCTACATGTAAGGAACTGTATATTTTGTCCGCTTTCATTGTCTGTCATATTCATAGTGAAGAGTCCTATAATCGCCTTTAGAATCATAGACACCCACCTCTCTTTTGTGGTTATTGCAAACGAAATATATTCATCAAGTTCCCTTGTATTTGGTCAGTTGGTCTTGGTCAGTACATTGCTCTTACTTCAATGCATCTGGAAATCAAAAAATATACAGAGGGTGACGAGTAAGGACTGAAAACGCTTTTTTATTACTTAGAATTGATACAAAACAAAAGTGTTATTACTCATGAGCTATTACTTTTGAAAAACTTTGCACGTAAACAAAGAAGAAGAGTAACTCATGCAGAAAATGAAATATATTTTATTGCGATAAAAAATGCACTCCTATTAGAATATGTTTTCAATTAAAAAACTTATTCCAATTAGTCACATAATCGGCTCTCAATAAACTGCTTTGTATTATAATTGAAAAAAAGGATTGCGAATAAATGTGTTATGTTATTCGTTAGGTTAATCCATATCATTTGATCGTCTGTTTATCTCCATGGGGCAAAGAGCTATATCGAACATCGTGTTCATAATCTTCATGTGCATTGTTAGACAGAAAATCAACCGCACCCCAAACAACTTTCCCCACCATTTTCGATCCCCTGTAATGTATATTTCATGAAATAGATTAAATTGATATATTATCCGCCCCGAGTAGGGATTTGCCGAAAATTCAAATAAGCTTGTGGTCAGCTCAACCTGTCTGAGCATGTAATGTTTATAATGTTTGAACGATTAGGTCTATTATTTTTAATTTTAATTTTCAAAGATTAATAAAAGTGGATTTGATTCAGATTTTCAAAAGCTGTCTCCGTTTCATTTACCCTATTGATTACTCGTGCAAAACATTACAATTTTTTCTTCAATTTGCATTATTTACATCTTAAACGTCCTGGTTCAAAAGTGATTGCTTTGTAGATGTATGCCTCTTTTCAGTTTTTGTTTTCTGCTTAAAATGTATAATTCCCAATATCTCATTTTCATTTGGTTTTTCTTACCCCCAGGTACGACCAGTAATACCCTCTTATCCACCGAAGAGATCGCTTCACGGATTATTTGAAGTTTTTAAAGAAAAGTAGGGCATCACCTTGGCAACCAACTTGGCGTCTTTAGCTCCGCCCCACGCTGTACCCCTCCGTGACAACAGAGGAGTCCCAAGTTCAACCCCTCTCGCACTCATTCAAGCGTCGAGCCTCGGAGCATATGGTCGTGACTTCTGAGCTGGATTTCTTTGACGAAGGGGACAGCTACTTTATTGTTATTTGGAATATATTCAACAAGCAATTGGCAGCTTTTATTAAAACCTTAGGTCCTTTTGATACTGATCTAATCACTTGTTAAGCTTCTCTTTTTTTAATTACAGCAGCGCACGCACCCGACACTGTTTTTATTGACAGTGTTTCTTTGCAAGTCCTTCTGGAAGGGTGCCCACTCAATCGGTAACAAGTGATCGCTCTTGCGTGTTACCAACAAAAGCTTCCAATCTTTATCCAGTCAGAAAAGGGGACAAATCTCGCATATTTGTGGGCAGCTCGCTTTTGTGTTTTGGATCTTTTGTGTGTTTCTGAAATCATTCACAGCGATAACTGGAAGTAAACCTTCAGTAGTAGTACTTCAAGCCAGCAAACCTGAACACCCATGCTGTTTTGCACCGCATTAAAGCATCAACAAAGTTATAAACTTGGACAAGGTTTTGTTTTTCTTCACTGGAAAGTTCTGAAATTTGTTCGTGATTGTTTGCGCTGTTCGTGAATTTCATCTTACCAACTGGGAGTTATTGATTAAACCATCTTTGCTTGCAGATCGATGCGAACATAAATGGTATTTTGCCAACACGTGTATGTATGACGACCGAGAGAAGAACAAGGTTAAACACACACGACTAGCCTGTGAATTGATCAGACTGACTGACGTTCAGTGTCATAATTGTGTTCTTTGGACTTTAGCAGAGCAAACTTTGTCACGTTTGGTGTTTTCGTGTCTGAATTTTCTCGACCTTCTTCAGTTCTTGGAGATATATGGTTATGTTTTCAGCACTCGGAGTGTGAGTAAGACCGAAACCGGGAATATAGAATCCAACTTTCTCACACGAAGGAAAATATCCTCGAAGAACTGACATCTGCTGCAGTTACATCGAGCATCAGTTGAGGTATTTTGGGTCATTGTCATCAGTTGCGGCAAGGTTCAGGAAAATGATATTTTGATATTTTGTTTCCAGTGATCGATGAATGTAAATCGAATTCTCGATGGTAGCCATGGACGGTTTACAGACATTGCACGACGAGCGTGCCCGGTTCGATAACCCTTACGATGACCGGTACAGCTCAACCTGGGAAGGCGCATCCCTCAAGCCTTTCCGAACCAAAGATGAATACCTCTACGCGATGCGAGAGGACCTGGCCGAATGGCTCAGTAACATGTACGATCTGGAGATCCTACCAGAGTCTTTCTTTGACAGATTAGAAAATGGTGCTCTTCTCTGCCAGCATGCCAACAAAGTCCGTCGTGAGGCCATCGACTATAGATTGAGGAACTATCCCGACAATGACGATGTGGAGTTCGTTCAGGGAATCTTCGTCAAGCACGACGATCTACGATACAAGCTAGATGCCAAAGCGGGGACGTTTCTCGCAAGGGACAACATCAGCAACTTCATCCATTGGTGTCGACATTCCTTGAGGATTAATGAAGTACTCTTATTCGAATCGGATGATCTTGTCCTGAGGAAGAACGACAAGAGCTTTATCCTCTGTCTCTTGGAGGTGGCTCGTCGTGGTGGTCCTATCGGCATGCCTGTACCGATGCTCGTACAACTCGAGCAGGAGATCGACCGGGAACTCGAAGCCGGTACGCCATCGGAGCCGGACTCCTTCACATCGACGGAACCTGCATCACCGAGCTCGGAAACCACGACCGATGCCGAACCGGAATCCGAAGCCGATTCCGAAGGACGACCAATGGAATGTGCCTCGTCACCCGAACCGTCACCCCAGAGGAGGGGGTCTCTCATCCCGAAGTCGAAACCCAGAAGCAGACGGGTGTCGAAACATCATAACCAACATGAAGTTCAGGAAGATGGAGGAGACCCACCCAAACAGATCATGCTCAATGATGAGGTACTCAAGACCTTGGATGAACTGGTGAGTAGAGTACATTCAAATCATAATAAGTGTGCGCCTGGCTGGAATGCTCCCCAGGGAGTGGAGAATGTGCATACATTGTTTGCGGGTAAGCCTGAATCCGATGACCGGGGTAATAAAATATATATCTGTAAATCGCTTTGAGAGGGCCTTCGGTCCTGAAAAGCGCTATATAAGAACTAGCTATTATTATTATTATTAATATGTTCTTGGAATCATTCATTGGGAAGTTTATGTGCCTATAGTTAAAGACTGAGAGGTTCATTATGCAGATGTGGTAATTGTTTTATGTTTCCACTACATCAACTTGTATTTTATGAATTAGTGGTACCATAGTCAGATAGTTGAGGGTACATGAATATAGAATTTCATATTCTTGATATTCTAGTTTGGTTCAAGAGGATATTGCTGATTGTTAACCCTCTGCTCATCTCACCTCACAAATAATAGTCGTATAAAATGTCCCTACTCTTTGAAATATAGGAAATGATACCCGCAATTGTAGTAGATAATCATTGAGCTTCCATATCATGAGTTCTTACGTTTTAGTACGTACACATGAAATAGAATTTTCATATGACGAAAGTAGTCCTTAGAAAATGGTGCGCTCACAAGTTAACCAGGTAGCATCCATAGATATTGCGAATCCATAGAAATCCCTTTGATTGTGCGTTGTGCAACCTTATATATGAAATGTCATCAATTGATGGATGTATGCTATTTTGTTGCAAACTCTGTGGGAGACTTGATCTTTTATTCGGATGATTCACATCAAATAATAGAGGGTATAAGTGGAAAATATGGATATAAAGACAAGTATGCTGTCTTTTGTATTCTTGTACTTTTAGACCCAATAAAAACAGGAAGTCACAATTATGAGTGTGGTTGAATTTATCAATACTTATTTGTTGAAACTAAATGCAATGAAGACAAAACATGTTTGCGCATCAAAGCCGCCATGGATTAATCAAAACCTCTCTTTCGTTGAGAGACCTGGTGCAGGTGTGCTGGAGAGAATTCTCGCCAAAGACGAGTTTCGAGCATAAACTTACTCTTTCAGTTTCACAACAAACATTTGACTTTCTTTCTGTCAAACACTCGGTGATACTTAGCATCAAATAACACGACCTCGCTGAACTCCTACCCTCACCTTTTCCCCCTCCATGTTCTAGAATTCTTGGTATGTTCTCCTCCCAACGGGACTCTGTTGCACTAATGCCATCGGAGCATGATTGCTTTTGAGAAAAGAACTTCTCGAATGGCAATGACCTAGTTAAAACATGTTTTCACCCGCAGGGGTATAATTTCAAGGTGAAATATCACACTCTTGTCCCTGTATAATGATGTGTATCCATGGTAACACATCTACTATGTAGTGTCAAGAAGACAGCATACATAATACTGATCATATAATCAACCGATCGTTGTTGAAAATGATTTCTATGAAACATTTCCTCATCTATGTACCTTTCCATCTTTACCCCATTTGATAGAGTGGTAATTTAAACTTACAAAATGACAGAATAAAAGGTATAGTCAAAGAAATTGTTCAAGTTAGACGTATTTATCCAGAAGATCGAGAAGTTGGACTCCATGTACATGTATATGACTCTAAATATTAGCGCATTATTATTGTCTTTCACTTGAAAAAAGCTGCGAAGGGGCCAAATGAGAAAACAATGAAAACAATTTGGTTGCAAACTACATGTATTGGCACAACAACCAAGCGTATTATTAACTGTTAATCTTATTGAAAGAAGACACCATAATCAATTTATGTTTGTAAACAATGTTTTTAAGTCGTGAATGGACTTGAAACCTCCAAAGAAGTTCTTGAAATCTCTAAAGACCAAGTTTCTGTGGTGTCGTTCGATTTTACTTCCGAGAAATATTGGAAGAATTACAGCTTACAGTGGAATAATAATGGAAAGGAGACGGAGGTGGAAGAAAAGAATGTAAGTTTTGAAGAAGTGGAAACAAGGGGGGGGGGGGGAGAATCGTTATTTTCAAGTGTAATTCCTAAACAAAGTAAAATATACGTGGCATGTTAAACTTTATTTGTGTTTTGTATAGATCTCTACATTATACGTATAGAACTAACTGGAAGAAGAAAAAGAAACAGGAAAAAACACTTGATGCGTTTTTAGATAGTCTACATCTGATTTCTGTGAGTAATTCTTTGTTTTTGTGATCAGGATATTGAACTTTGGATCTGGACCATTTTTGTTATTAATCCTTATCTCATGCAATCAGTGTGAAATGAATTAAGTGTTGACCTGAAGTTCGGCCAACTCCTTTCCTCGTACCACCTTTGTTGTTATCCAGGACGCGTGCTGACTTAATTATCAGATTTTTGTTACCGCAGTTTGGAGGAAAAGTCTAATTCAATTAGCAGGTTGTTTTGAACACCCCTTGTTCACTAGAGGCTTATCCCTTTGTTAGTGTGCAGGTGAAGTTTCCAAGTTCAACTGTCGAACTATAACAAACGCGAACCACATTCGCA
This sequence comes from Strongylocentrotus droebachiensis, assembly GCA_035222895.1. Classification (NCBI taxonomy): domain Eukaryota; kingdom Metazoa; phylum Echinodermata; class Echinoidea; order Camarodonta; family Strongylocentrotidae; genus Strongylocentrotus; species Strongylocentrotus droebachiensis. Next base: position 70,052 of record JAVYIG010005236.1, read on the forward strand.
TGTAAGGTAGATGATCTACCTGTCCCACTTAAGATCTGCATGCAAAATATCCTTGAAAATAATGCATGTCAATTCACTGATAATAAAAATGATATATATGTATATGAGATTTTAATCCCCTTGAAGGCAAATGACCAACGCGCAGTTATGTAGAAGAAAAAAGACAACATAAAAATAGCATCTGCATTATAAAAAATGAACAGGGGTAAGATAGAACACATGGAAACGAACGAACAAATAATTATATACCAAACTACACAGATTCGTGTTAAGATTATTTTTACACACTTTATCTCATATAACGAATCTCTCTCTCTCGTGAGAGTATTCGACAGCGAAGGACCTGCATGACCAACCACGGCCTCGCTGAAAAAACAGCATTTACCGAATGCGGACACTTGTATTTGTTTTTAACCGTGAATAAATAAAATAAACAAACAAACAAACAAAGGTTCTGTCCTCTACTTACTGTTGAGCTTAGATAAAAAAAGAATTCGGAGAACGGATTGAATATGCATGCCTTTTATATTGTACATTTACATGTCATTACTTATCTGACCAATTCATTTGCAGTTAATGATTTGTGTGGTACAATGTAGATTTGAACCTGTTTGCTATATCACTGCAGTGAATGTCCTCGTATGTATTGAATGCAATGATTTTGTGGTTTATCGTCCTTACACATAATTATGACACAAAGTCCCGTGCTTAATAACTTGGGGAGAAGATGTTAAACATGGATGAGATCCAAGCTTTTGTTCTTCAAGACTGAGTTTGCTTTTGAAACAAAATACACTCTATACAAGTCGTTGACCACAAATAAGGAGGGGTAAAAGGACTTATGGCGGCAGGCGGCAAAATGGCAAATTTATCATATCATCATGTACCCATGTTAATGCAATTATATCTGTTATTACGTTTTGAATACTGCCGTTCATGTCGAAGATAGATGATGACCAAAAGGTCACTTGAGGCTATCCCCTTTGAATGACAAATCTTCGTAACTGATACGGGGAGTTTGGAATCTTAGAAGGAGCTGATGACATCTCAAGAGTGAGCTAGTGATAGTCACTCCTTGGCTTCACCCATCCATACCACATGCAAGTAGTGTTGTCACGGTCAACTCCGTCTTGCTTTTCAAGCAGTAGCTGAAGAGACAGATAAGTCCAGGATTTCTGCAGGAGTTTGGCCTGCGGACGTCGCGCTCGCCCTGTGAGTAACATCCTCTGGTCATCAGGCAGGGTCAGGTGATCGTAGGACACGGTTCTCGGCCGAGGGCGAGGGAGGGGTAACATTGGGAGGGGTTACATTGGGAGGGGGAACGGAAGTGCCAACCTGGGGATGAAATCTGTTTATGATATTCGAATGTACAATGTATTTGTTTACTGGGTGGTCTTTTAATGCCGTGTGCATGACTTCAGGTACCTTGATGTGGATATTGGGATAGAACAAGGGAAGGCGTCAGGCTACAGTTCATCCTTAGGTCTGGAAACTCCCTGGGTTGTTCCATTCCTTGACACCTGAAGGAAATGACAATACTTAATCCCAGGTGTTATGACGAACCACCGTAGAACTTCCAGCAAAGTGAAATGATTAATCACTTCAGGTCCGAGCTTAATCCTAATGCTTTTTATGGTAAAGACGAATGTCTATTTTGGATGGGAAACCATGTTGCCTCGATGACTACATGTCATGAGGCCTTTCTCGTTGCTCTGCCATGTCACAGAACATAGACAGGTGTGATTTAGGGGGATACAGGCAGTGGTTACACATATATCAAGCAGGGAGAAGCACGTTATACCTGATGAAAAATATATAATCGTGTCAATTATTCAGCTGATAAAGTGTTTCCAATTGCTTCTAGAACCAATGTACACCTGGTGGATAGCTCCTGTGGTTGTGGTAGGATACGGAGTGCTTACTCCAGGAGCGATTCAATAACCGCCATTCTCTTGGATATTGAAATGAAACGTAATCCGTACCCACAAAAACAAGAAGAAGGGAAAGGAGATATTAAAGGAAGAGACAGGGGTGGGGTAGATAGAGAGGGGGAAGGGGAGGGGGGCTGCAAATTGGAAGGTCTTCTCCACCATGCAGATCTTCGAACAAACGATTTGTAGCACTTTTATAAACTTCTGAACGTTGTAACATGTCATTTCCTGAAGGGTATATCAGTCTGGATTCATTGGTGGAAGACTGGAATGTAATAAAAAGATGAGGATACACTACACCTATGACATATCGAATCGATGTGAGAGCTACATGAGGTCGTTCACTTCTTCATGCGGTCAGTATGGCTATGTCCTCAACTCTAAGTTAGTCTTGTATTACTCTCACTCTGTGTACGGCTTTGCCTTGAGTATCGCTTATGTATTTGATATTAATCATATATTCAGTATATCACCAACCCTCGTCAGCAGCGTCACCATGGCAACAACCTGAAAAGGTACATGCAGATGTCGTTTGGTCCGGAATTAATTAAAACATTCACCCAGTCAGCTTCCGTTAGTGTGCCCCTTGTATAACCCGAGGGTCTTTTAGTGTCTCTTGAGATATATACCCCTTCCTATGATTGATCAAGACCCTGGATCACTGTCGGCTAGACCGAGACGTGACTGGCAACTGACTAACGGTGTCAGACGACCCAAAACAACCCACTTATCGGTGTATGACTATGCGTTACCATAGAAACCATTACCTTACCTACTTCTAGTTCTATATCTAAGGTTGATAGTTTGGGATATCAGGTTATATGACAGAACAAATCTTTTGCAAACGTCTAATAACTTTCCATCTCATGTTTATTCGTATCAAATCAGTCATTACCTGATAATTATAATTAGGATTGAGTTATTAATCACCCCACTTTGAGTACACGTTAATGAATACAATCTAAGTCTGAACGTAATCAAATCAGAGCCAAGAGGCTGGTTCATTGTTTAATTATCTACTTGTATTTGTGAATTTCTGTCTACAACAGTTACTGTTATACAGTAGGCTTGCGGGTGCACCATGTGAGAGAGAGGGAGGATTGAGGAGTCCTGAAAAGGACTCTCGGTAATCTTTCTTGAGGGTGTGTAGTCCTGAAAAGGACTGTTGGTGTAGTCTTGAAATAGACTGTTGGTTATCTTTCTTAGCTTATAGTTCTAATGTTACTGTTAATGTTATATACAGACCAATATAGAATGATGTGATAGACTATGAGTATGATAATATGCATGTAATACTCCCACCTCCTAAATCGAACTACGAAAACTGATGCGATATGCACCCATTAGCAACAACCCTACCATATCCTTTAAAACTATGCGGATTACCCTTTTAATTCATCTACTGCATCATATGGCAATTATATTTGATTGGCAGCAATGATGACATTGATCGTGACCTTATACGAATGATGAACCCACGTTCCTATCTCAAACTGAATTACAATCCCTTGTTTCAAAAACTCAGCAGGCTTAGTGATGACGAATGAGGATTGCCGAAGCAGAATATATGCATTGAATATATATTTTAGTGATCTAAATGTCGAAAGAGGTGTTTTTGTTTTTCACAAACATCTCGCATTTTTATGAAATACCATCCCTGTCAAAACCAGTTTGATTTTCACGATTATGTGTGCCCTCATAAGTTCTGTGTAGAGTCTTTAGTAACGTACGAACTACGAAAGCCCTCAAGTGACTTATCGCAACATTCTCAAAATAGTAATGAATGGGCATTCATCACTGTAAATTGAGTGTTAGATATTCCTTTCAGCATGTAGGCCAGTCATGCGAAATTGAATTTTGATTCAAGAAATTGTTGAACCCGTCCTTATACCCTAAATCAAGGAAATTCGATTGTTATTATCGGTGGCTGGACTCGAAGAAAACGTTTACCTCTGGGGGTCGTACTAACGATCTGGGGGTCGCAAGAGGGAATTGAGTATGTCTTTATGGTGTACTTGACTTATGCCCCAAAACTGGAAGATTTATTGGCCGAATTATCCACAGGCACACAGAGAAAATATTGTTTGATTGCATTTAAGATAAGGAATTGCCCTGGGACATAAATGAGATAGGACGTCGTTCAAAACAAAGTACATGTATATATTATTCACCATGCATCTGTGTGGTATAAGGGATAAATCCGTCCTTTACTCAAAACCTCGTTATTCACCAATACTGTTTGGGAGTCGAGCTAAGCAGCCAATGAAATAAGAAACGTCCGAGAACAGTCTTTCGAAAACAGCATTCTCGACCCCACAAGAACGGTCTTGAAAAGATCTTATGTCAGTTTGTATTTTGTGATGCAAATTCTGTGTTTACTTTCTGTATTCTCTCAATCTGTCCTTACACGTATTGTTCAATATATCGAAGCTTCTTAACAGTTTAGTCTTTGTGACGACATTTTGAGAGACATGAAACGATGGTTGTCGCTTAAGATTAGAGCTTTCTTATTTCCTTTTCAACTCAAGACAACTCAAGAATGGATGTCTCTTTGAGATTTAAAGATAATCCGATTTCTAGATCTCTCTTTTCTTTGTTAAATACCTCACGGCGTCTCTCATGATCATACACTGCAAGATGACACCCCATGCAAACTCTTGTCTGTTTTGAATGTACACCATGTACATACATAAAAATGTATTTTCCACAGTCTCAAAGAATTTAGCGAATGATACTTTCGTCCATCACAAAAATTTATAGGTCGATGTGAAATTGGAGTTGTCATTTATATGTACTTTGATGCTCTGTCCTTTGTCACCTACATACTAATTATACCTCTTTGTTTACGCAGCAAGTATAACAATTGACTAGATTGGATAATGAATGTGTCATCAAGTTCATGTACATACCTTTGTGTAGGTACATACATCGTATATTTACCGATTGCTTATGCTTCAATAATATCATCTTTCCATAACTGCATGAAATTACTGATTGTTTAGTTGTTTATATTGGTTTGTTTAGCTTGACAAAGCCACAGACTCGTGGAGAAACCGCACGTCTACCAATATATTATGTTGTTTGCTTTTCATATCACATTTAATATCTGGTGCACAGTCACTAGATAATGATCTATTATTGATACATTGTCAAAGTCATGTTATCTGTCACACCAACCTTACCTGTCAAAGAACACTGACACATTTGCTAGGGGAAATTTCTCTGAAATTATATTTTCCGAACCATTCTTCAATGAACTGAATATAGATCATTTTACCATTCTAGTTTTAACTTGTAAAGATGTCACTTATGATTGATATATTATCAAGTGTGAAATGAAAATGAAAGTGTTAATTTTAAGTACATGTAATTGTATTTAAGCTTATACACACTACTGTAATGCATTGGCAAGGTCACTCATACTTTTGCTAATGATATTATTGGCAGATGAGATATAGACATGATAATTAATTTCCAAATCGCTTGATTAGTTACCAGGAATTTCGTAAGAGTTTCGAACGTGTCTCATCGGCTTTTTAATCATACATAATTATACATGGTATGTGTAGTATGCCTGTGGGTTTACCATGGTTAACCAACCGTGGAACATAACCAGAAAATAACGTCACCGGAAAGTGACCATTATCTTATGTCTTACATCATATTTAAATTAATTCGGTTTCATTGTGCCGGAAATCATTGACGCCATTGTTTTGTGGAAATTTAAGAGCACATACTAATTACATTAAAGTTACTCGCGGATTCATGTGAACACAATAAACGGATTTGTTTGCCTAAAAACTACAATTATACAGTATGTATGAGTTGTGTGTATAGGCTTGCAATTGTTTATACAAAATCCAATATATGGTAGCCGTTTGTCAAAATAAGACAAATTTTGTATCATTATGCTGTGAATTTAATGTACTTTTCGTATTCATTTATTTATTTGTTTTATTGCATGATAAATTTAATACCCTTGTTATTTGTTTGTTTCAGTTGCTGTGTGTTGCACTTAATGCCCTTTTAGTTGGTCATTAAATCTTCTTTTGTTGCCAAACAACACCAACTGCATAGTTCAAACAAACAGATTTTTGTCTTGTTACAATTAAACATGGCGTTTAAGGATAGGCATGCAAGCACGTGGGTAGAGTACACTTGTGGATAAAAACAAAAAAGGTGTGTTGTATAAAATGGTGTGTAAACATTATTGATTTAAGCTTGGTGCCTGTAAAGTGAAAAGATGTGCGTACCAGCTATTTCTTGTATTGATTTATCACGGAAGGGAAACGGAAGAATGCGGGTTTATTGTAATTGTGCGTTAGTGTGAAACAGTAAATTGATTGAAACAGCGATTGAAAAGGTTCAAAGCTTGGGTATTCTAGTTTAATGGGGTAGGTTGGAATTGTTGCGGTTGACTAAACGGACCCATCATTATCGTCCTATTGACGAATTACCATTGAAAGATTGTCTAGGGATGTCCTCGATTTTATATCTGGTTAGGCAATGATTGATTAAAAGTAGCCCCATACATTCAAAAGTCCGTTATAATTTGACTTTCCAAGAAACCATACCAATACTCCATAATTCCATTCGGAAACCACTATTATGCCCAAATAGTCCACCTTCTAATCAATTCACACCCCCATCTATATCTATATGCACTTGATTGTGTTTTTTGTGCAACTGTGTGTTTGTTTGTTTAAATGTTTCTTCCTATCGGTTTGTATACTTCATCTTGATTTTTCGCTTTTTATGTCCGCATACGTCTTCTCCTATCGTTTCGTATTCAGTGAATAACGGTGTCCTTATTATTGGGGCATTCTATGCAACTATACCAAGATAATTATTATCCCAACTACTCAATGAAACTATTTTAGCCCATAGGAAGTTAGTTAAAGTATTCAAAAGTCAATATCTAATATATAAGGTTATTCTCGATATATAGACATCACCAGCTTCCCTGCTCTTGTATAAATTATACAGCTTTATCATTATTAACATTACTACGATTACCTAGTATTGGTTCCATTTCCTCATTCCTCATACATTGATTATGGCACGTATGCAATCATCTGAACGTAAAAGTCTCTCGTCCTAACCATGTTTTAATCAAAGTTGATGTATGAGAGCACTCGGAAACAGGAAAGTAGAAATCAGGTATATCTTGGCAAGGTTCATTTCCTGTACCTGAGCCAATGGCCATCACTCTAGAATCCACCTGCTGTAATCACACTCAGTCATAACCAAAACGCCCCTCCCTAAAATGATTCGACAAAGCACCTCAAACTTAAAAGCCACTTGTACTTCATACAACAGAGAAGGGTGGAGACTGATTACTGAACCTGAACCGCAATTCCACCAATCGTAAAGGCTTTCGAAAAAATTAATCGAAGGAAAATTCGATAGCCTTGACAATCGCATTTGAAATGTGCGAACATGATACATAATCTGAACAACAGTTGGCAAAAATGACTGAATAAGTGTTTCTAGGCCTATGTAATTTCGATGGTATGAAATTGGATGACGGTATTATAACAGTTTTAACAACTAGGAAATTCAAGAGCACTTGAAAATCTCAATAGGCTCTTCTTACACGCAATTTTTATTCACATGCTTTCAATCTGGCTCTTCTTACACGCAATTTTTATTCACATGCTTTCAATCTGTATCCACATGACTTGTGTTATTACTGTGCAGTGGTCTGCCTTTGGTCGAACAGAGAATAGAAACTGGCGTGTCATTGGAAAAGTGCAATAGTCCATTTCCTACAAACAGATATGGTTATTTTATTGTACCGAGTGTTTTTGTACGATTCTGCATTGCTCTTCAATTTAAATGTCCATCTGGCTCTGAGAGGAAACATATCCTTGGGTATTCTTGGCATAGGTGACCAGTGAGCAGAGATGTGTGTGTGTGTGTGGAGGGGGGGGGCACTACCCGGGGCTTCTATATATAGCCCTCTCTCTTTTTATTAAAAACAGGCGGATTTATATGTATAGCATAATGCAGAACCATTATATTATGCAGAAATGCAAACATGTTTTGTCCAAACTATCCTGGAATATAGTCTACATGCACATCCGGACATGCAGAGAGGGAGGTGGTATAGGGTATAGAGAGAAGGTAGATAATACGAATGGAAAATCCATTTATAGAGAGAAAACAATGTCAGTCTGTTACGGCAGGTCAGAAGTTCATTCCCAGCAGTGACTGACAAGTGTAGAGTAAATGTGCTAGCCATCTGATGGAGGCGGAGAAGAAAAACCTGTAAAACAGATCGCTTTAAACTTGTAATAACCAAACTAGAATGGAGCCGTGTCTGTTCTGATGCTGTAGCTAGCCTTAAAGATAGAGTTGAGTTCTGGTCATATAATTACACCGTGTGAGTGAGTGTCTCAACCCGTAGTAAAAGCAACTGGGAAAGATAGGTTGTGTAGCAGATAAGAATTGTTGTATACGATGTTTTTTTTTTAAAACATCAACATATTAATAAGAAAGTGAATCATTCTTATTGAAGTCACAAGCACTGCACAAAATTGTGTTTAACAAATTATCATTATGGGAATTCAAACATGACGCATAACTGAAGTTAGCGTGAATGTTTGTTCCAAACTTTTCAACCGTTTCTCGTCATATTTCGAATAGAGGGACATTTAAGGGCTCCAATATTCCGGGGTATTTATTTATATTATGAGAAAGGTCAAAGATTTTGTTTCATCTTTACCAGCACTCATTCTTCTCTTTAATTCACCTCTCATTACACCGTGTGACCGCTGTGAAGTTTGACCGCACTTTTTAGTTTCCATAGCTATTATTTTGTAGCCGTGACCAGTAATTACGTTCATTATAGGTTAAACCAACAGGATATTCGTTCATGTAGTTGTATGCCAAAACTTATACTGCTTGCACATTCATGAATGGAGTATATCTGCAACATAAACATTTTCGCAATGTATTGCAACAGATATGTACAACCAGACAGTGTAACCTCGAATCAGGGAAAAATACATGGGGGCTCGGGGCGAATTAGCCCCCGAAATGCCCCAAAATGCCCCGAAAGTCTTAAAATAGCCCCCATATTTTGCATAGAGTTCAATGCAAAACAAATTAAAGAGTGTTATTTTCTTGCAAGCAAGCTTGAGAAGTAGCCCCCGAAATTGTTAAAGTAATTTATCCCTGCCTCGAATGCCCACTATCATTGCGAATATTATGTAGAAACACAGTAGATTGTACTCGCGTCAGCTTCATCAATGAAGAACGGATGGACTTCTATATATTTTGAATAATTGCTGTCATTACCGAGCCTTTGTATGTGTGCATCAAACTTTGTTGCCATAGCAACATTTCAACATTTCAGTCAACAATAAAAGTGACTCGGGCTAATCACCATTATAACTGTTTCATTACGTGCTATCGAAACCTTTGCTATGATCAAATTAACATGTACTTTCTGTCATTTGGCACGTAACCTGTATACAGTGTATATTCTGCCGCATGTTAACACTGAGTGATCTAGACCTTCGATCAAACCCATAACCAGTCTTTAATAAAAAACATGGTCATCCAAAGTCAATTTGAATTAAGGCTTAAATCTCCAAACGCAAAATACCTCATGCTGGACCTCTCAACTTTAATTACCCCATCAGACCTCATATTCTGTCTTCATCTGAATTTCATTGACTTTTCGGATGCTATGTCAGAAATCCTCAGTGAATGATCGGATTTGATTCATAGTCCTTGCTGGAAGGAAGTCCTCTCTGGCAGGGTTTGACCATGATTCAGCTTCCGAAGCCTGGAACCAGATGCGTCTCCGTTTTCGTCTTGGAGTATGTCCAGAAAGCCCCCCCCCCCGCCCTTTTTTCCCTTCTCTTTATTTACCTTTCATTTCCTTGTTTCAATCATGTTTGCACAATGATTGCAGGAATAATGAAAATAAATGACGTGTTTGAATGTAGGTGCAAAAATATCCGTATCGACTCGGTCTATGAAACTGACTGGCAGGTGAATTTGTGATTTTTGAATAGGTTAAAAAAATGAAGTAGTTTGCATCTGAGTGATTTTGTTGACACAGCGCAAAGTTTTTCTCCCGTCCTTTTTCTTAACAGTTCAATCAAAGAAAATGAAGCGATGAATACGATAAGGGTTATGGCTGATTGAATGGAATTGCTAGTATTTGATAAAAGGTACAAATTGTTCTTATGTTTCATTATTTTGTACACTCCCCTTTGGGCGGATGTTTACTTCTACCATATCTGAAATACCGTGAACAGAACGAAACAAACAGGTCTGTAACTGTTAAACAATCTTGCAAAATGAAAATTCTTGCTATATCGATAAGTGCAGCAATAGGTTTGTATCCTTTGGTTTAATGTAAATCACAGTTTCCTGATCATTTATCCATTTATATCGGAAACGACCGTTTATCCTGTTCCCTTTTCATATTGTGACACAGACGTTGCACAGACACATTACAATTAGATACTCACGTCTTAAAATGAACAAGTTATCTATTCGAGAGACAGAAGGACGTTAACTCATTGCTTATATGCCTTGACCGCACACACTCACACACGCACACTCACACACACACACGCGCGCGCGCGCACACACACCCATAAAACAAAATGCACACACTCACTCCACTCCTTCCTAGCCCTCAACAGAGGATTAGATGGCGATGAACTTGAATAAGATAGGTCCCAATACGGTGCCATGTGGAACACAAGAATAGCAAGGGATTAACCATTTCGGTGCAGGTCAAGGAATATAATTCGTGAGAAAAGAGATCTCCACAAATGTGACAGGAATGGAATCTCACATCACGCAAATAGAGTAGAATAGAGTCACCGATTATTCTCTATTTGCAGACAATTCTCCTGTCCAAATGAAAAAGAAGAAAAAAAGATCTCAAGAACCAAAAACGTTGTTGTCTTTTCACACTCATGTGTCGTCTAGAGGTCTTTACACTGTCCTGCTTGAGGTTGGTTTAGTGGGCGGGGAACCGGCCTCTGAAGTGCTTGAAAGCAATCTCGAGGATAAATACACTTCTGTGTACTGTATCAACAGCACCAATATACCAGGGCTGTTATGCTGCGCCTGGGAATGACGTCATCGATATGATACTTGTGTGATATGAGAACAAAACAATATAATTTCATGTATTGATTCTGATGTTCAATTTAGGTAAACGGTTCACATGAGTAGTCTTTATTGTTGCTTTACTGGTGTTGAAAGACCAATATTAGACAAGGTTTGTTATAGGATCATAGACAAATATGATTGATGCATCCGGTGGCAGTGGCACTGTTTTCCTGTCCCTAAAAAAGAAAGTTTACAGGTTTAGGAGCGCCGAGTGCCATCTTTTAATTGCTACGAGCTCATCCACAGTGTTACCAACATGGCTTCAGAGATGGCATGTTTAGATAAGAAAGTCCCGGATGCCAGAGCTGAGTGGTTACTTCCCTCTATTTTAGTGTTGCTATTGCTTCAAGATGATTCCCAGCCTTTGTCTTCCGTCACCAAAGAAAGGATGGACATTTCAAACCTTTTTTCTGCCATTGACACGGTCACGAATATTTATATCGGTCAACATTTCAATGACTTGGCTTGTAGTCTACTGGTATCTAGAATCGTGAATAGTCTATCAGGACAGGCTGAGAGTTGCATTTAGTGCAAGTTTTAATGACATGTACCACAATAGTGGCTGGAAACGACTATAATATTTCAACGATCTAAGGTAATCTCGAATCTGTGATAAATTAGCCAAAGGGTTCTAGATGATTTCAAGATGTTTAATCTTTTGTATTGTTTTGTATTGTATTGTATTAATTGGCAATTTTCAATCGAACTATTCAGACAACGAACTGCCTCTATGCTGATAAACCTTTCTATCTCAGGTCGAGAAGTTCAGATGCATGCATTATCCTTCATTAAATTTATAAAAACTCATTGTTTGACAATCTCACTGCCCGATAAAATGCTTCCGATTTTCTGTCAGCTATCAGGGACTCTCGCTCATCCATTCTTTCGTTGAAGGCTATCGGAGATTGAAAATAATCTGAAAATAGCACGGAGGGAATATTTTGTAACCAGTAATAAACTCGAGTCCCATATTAACCCGAATATAATTGCATTATTCCCTAATTATCGCCCAAACTCATTGTTTCACTCCGCCTTGTCAAATGAAAGCTCAGTGCCCGATAAACGTTTCCGATTCCCCATCCTTTTTGTCATTAAATGAATTGTTTGAAGGCTGGTGGATAGATTGAGTTTATGAATGATGATATATCCTCGGATAAACCGTTAGTCCTGTTTGGATCAGAATACTATTCCCACGCCTCATAAACAGAAGATGGCATCATGACAATTTAGGTCAAGTTAGGGTCAGAGGTCATCTCAGGTCATGACAAGGTCATGTTTATTATCTCGTACAGCGGACGGATACAGGGATGAATCGTGATTGTTAGTTTGACAGTTAGAAAGTGGGACGTCGGTCAGATCATGTAGGTCCATGGTCAGATTGAGAAGACAATGTAAACTATGTAAGTTAATCCTTCATGGCCGAATTACAGCCTTATTGAATCCGCTGTATTATAATCAAGATGGTTACGTGTGTGCCTGTGTATCCAAAGTAGTGGTCAGGTTATGGAGAAGTAGTCTCCACTGGTCGTGCAGGTGAACTCATTGTTCTTTACACATTATGATACATGTATAATTTTATCTAAATTTGTTGAACTTTGAACGGAGAGACAAACTAAGAGAGAGAGAGAGAGAGAGAGAGAGAGAGAGAGAGAGAGAGAGGGTGTGTGTGTGTGTGAGAGAGATTGAGATTGCACGGAATCTATCATTTCCTTGTTGCTAAAACCAGTCAGCCAAGTGGAGTTTCTCAAATATCTGCTTCAAGATTGTATTGTCATAGCGACAAGAAGTTTTTATGAGCTTATGTTAGAAGTATCAATCTATTATTCTTTGGAATAATGTTGTTTCAAGGAATCTTCTCGATGAAAGTGATTTCATAGCAACCATATATCAAACATAATTGTATGCCGATAGCAACAATGTTGAAAGGAGATAGGCTTACAGACGCTATAGTTTCGTTTTCTGCTATATATAAATCAGTATGAACATATTTTTAATAGGCATTGTCAATCACACAAATATCAAGTTTCATCGTGCGTGCAGCATGCCATGTGCAATAGAATCTGGTTCATGATTACTTGTATTTAAATTCTTTCCTGATACGTTCAGGCCATTGATACACCAGCGACGTATATCCACGTTCATACTGTATATCTACAATAATAGCAGCAGTGAACGAAACTATTGCTCATATGGCGAAGCCTGTTTTTCTCTACTTCCATCGAACATAATAACATCATTCAATGCTGGGGGGTTGTAATTACATTGACTAAAGTATAATAGGGTATGGTATAATTGATATTTCCGTAACTTCCCTCTGGTGTATACTTCGGTATATCGCTTGGAGAGAGGGGGAAATTCATTAGTAATTGAATTATCTGCCTGTGATGAAATTTGATATTGTTGATTAGTATCAATGGCATTGGAGTTAGTAATAGCCTGGGAATTTTAGTTGTGTGTAGGACGTAGTATGTTTCAATGCAGTGTTATATTGTGTAATAATAGTGTACTCATTAGTGTTTTGCTCCGTTGACCTAGTGAAACAGAATTTTTGTCTCGATACTTCTGCTCTATTGTGTTTGTAAATGATAATGAAACTCGTATAGTTCATAGATTGAGAATCACAGAAGGCTTCTACAATGTATTAATTATGTTTCATAAGAGTAAAGCAAAAAAAAAAATACTGTCTTAATGAATTTGTTATTTTTTTAAACAAATTCTCCAGACATACATGTAGGCTTACTTGTTTATTCAACAACAGTTCAATAGCAGATGCAGCGTTCATCATAATTATATTGTGTAGTAATATCTTCAAGGACCAGCATATATATTTGTGTGTGTGGGTTGTAAAATAATATCCTATTCCTTATTTTAATTGTCGGATATATAATTCTTATATAATATATATTTTCCTGGAATTACTTAAGTACTTGGTAGAATAAAATCCAACCAACAAACGAACATACAAATACAAACAATATTATGCACTCTTGAAATGTGTATACATGCAGCCTCGGAATAAACAGGAAGCTAGTAGTTAAGTTGGACACTGTTTAGTATTACATGAGAATGATACAATTCATTAAACCTGTCAATCATGTTACGAGATGGGAGGAAACCCCTAAATCATGAAGAGGAAATCCAATCACCGGTGTACAATGCGAGAAAAACGCCATATCTAATCCGGGACCCCCTGTCTATGGCCCCTTCCGTTCATAGATTATGCACGGCGATGTGCGAGTGAGAGAGAGAAAGCGAGCTCGGAGTAGGTCCATGGATGGAGACGCTTTACAGTGCTCATGTACTACTTGCTAGACGTTGGTGAATGGAGGAAAGATGGAGTGTTAATTATTCATCCATTGGCGGACTGAAAGTTTAATGCATGTCGTGAATTTTTCACGCTAACATGGTGGATGGTTAGATTTAGAAGAAGTAGCAATAATGTGACGGGGGAAGAAGACACTGGGGTGCAGTAATGTATTTTGTTCAAACCACCCCCGGGGCGCCACCGTTTAATAACAGCCTGGACACCTGCTAATCCGCACCCCCCCCCTCCATCCCGTCATCTTTATGAGATAGATATTCATCCGAGAGAGTGATTTTAAACGTCTGACACTTACTAGGCAGATTGGCAGACTGACAGAGTATATATAGAGACAATTTGTAATTGCATTTTGAGGATCACATTATCCAATAGCTACTGTAAAGCAAGCGAACATGGCAAAGAAAATGCATTGAAAATCACCACATTATTTCTCACCTATAGGGCTAGGTCAAGGAATAATATTGAAAAAATACGTTTTTTTTTCCCTTCAGTGTATGGGTGTATAACATAATTATGTACACTTTTTCCTTATTCATGGTGATATGATATTCTTACCTGTTCTTTTCCTTCTCTTTATTTTGATGAATCAAACAACCTTATACTGAATATACACATTGCTAAATGAGTATGATAGAAATGTCATTGAGTCACACCAAACCATATCCCGTTTCCGCTCTTCCTTCTTTTCCTTATATGTCCTTCCTTCGTCCGTTATTCTTAAAAAGTGTGTTAGTTTATTCTGCGAATTTCCTTGGCTTATCGGTTAAATCTAGAGTCTTGAACTTTTGCCAGGTTTTTTTTAAAATGTCGGATCATATATAATGAACGCTGACAAAAAAAATATAAATAGGGATTCATATTGTAGCGTACATTTGGTTGGAAGGTGTTGATGGTTTTACGTTCTCTCATGAATTGACAAATAATTCCCGGGTTTGAAACTAAGTATGTCCTCTTTATGCGTTGTCATAATTATGTTCATATAATTATATAGGAATATTCTAGAATCCGTGACATAGCTTTGTTTGAACCATCAGTGTAAACCACGGATATGAACTCGAGCTTGAAGATGTCTCAGACCCTGATGGAATATACATGTACACACTAAGAAAAAATGGTGCAACTATGCACCTTTAGGGGTTCAAACCGATGCAACAATAGCAGCACCTTTAGGGGTTAAATCCTGCACCCTTTTTAAAGGTGCAATCCTGCACCCTTCAAAAGGGTGCCAGATTGAACCTTTTGGGGGAAATGTTAGTATCCTTTATGGTTCAATCCTGCACCTTTAGGGGTGCAAACCGATGCAACAATAGCAGCACCTTTAGGGGTTAAATCCTGCACCCTTTAGGAGGGTGCCAGAATGCACCTTTTAGGAGACATGTTAGTACCCTTAATGGTTCAATACTGCTCCTTTAGGGGTGCAAACTGATGCAATAGCGGCACCTTAAGGGGTTCAATCCTGCACCGTTTAAAAGGTGCAATCCTGCACCCATCATCGAGGAATACTCGTGACATTTGCTCGTACACATATACATATTAAACATGCATGATGTTTCTTGGTTAGTAAAAATATAATCAATATATATATTGCTAAAACGTGAATGTAATTGCAACATGATCAGACAAAATAATCTATTGGTTAATGATTGCCGAAGGAAAATAAAAATCACATAATTCGTCGCTGTTTTCACGAAGTGACGGTAGTGAAAAAAAATTGCATTCACTTTGCGTTACGATTTTCCTCACTACCGTCACTTCGTGAAAACAAGGACGAATTGATGTGCATTGTCATAATTTGCTTAACAAATCATATGATAAATGTATTTTTATGTGAACACGTGGAAAGTAATCATGAATATGCATGCGATATGCAAACATTTATTTTGCACCTTTTGGGGTTGTTAGGGTTCATTTTTGTGGGAAGGGTGCAAAATCTTATATTGCACCCTTTTTTGAACCCCTTTTCCTTCAATAGGGTTCATTTTTATGTATAGGGTGCAAACTCTTATTTTGCACCCTTTTTTGCACCCTTTTTTCTTAGAGTGTACTTGTGAGTTGAAACAAAGGAAACTTTCTCTGCAAGTGTTTTTGATTTGATACTTCCTCGCCTCTTCGGGGCAGCATTTATGCAAGATCATCATGCAGACGGAAAAAACAATGATTTATTGTTTATGAGAGTGAGAGATAAGATGTTATGAAAGTGATGATTACGCTGCGTCAATCCCTTCCCTAATTCCCTTTCACCTCCTCTTAATTGCCTCCTTACCCCTACTTCTCATTTGCCCCCTTCCTCTCCCTCTCACTTGCCCCCTTCCTCTCTCCCTCTCCGGGGATGTGAGTTGGTCATTCGAGTATCCTCTACCTTGTTCTATGATAAAGACATTGACTCGATCGTCAGTTCCGTAAACGCCTTGTTGTGAGTTCCCCGGAAAGAGGTACGCCCAGTAAGGAAGGATAGTGCGATGTTGAAGATGTTTTCGAGTAACGCGCCGATGTTATGATGAGTGAGAGGCGATTATTTTCTTTCTGCCCCATACAACTTATGTCCCTCCTAGTCATACATATTTAACTTATTATCTAGCTTTCGGAGTATGGTCAAACTAATTTGAGCAAATTGGTGTAAGTTTATCCACATGTTTTGGTTTTGTTATGAATAAGAAAAGCTCTTAATCGCAGCCAAGCATCGCTCATGCGGATGGAAAAAAAGAATGATTTGGCAATTTTATAGTCATAATAAAACTGTTTTAAATAGGTATGACTCAATTGCAACCAAATATTTCACTGCATAACTTTTAGTTTTACGACCACGTTAAAGATGCAGTATAGTGTCAAATTTGAATGAAGGCGTTTGTATGTATACTGACAAGTTTGGTTATAATTATAATGATGAATTGATTCTTGTGTTTATAACCAGTTGTGATTATCACTGCATCATACAAAAAAGTACCCCTAACTAAGCAAGTAGTACATTTTCCACGAATTGAAAGAGATAGATGCCACCATGTGACATTCAGTATACTATATTTAAGTATAAACTGTCTCAAAATGGAATCATTTTTGTAAATGAATAAAGCAGTTCGACGGGAAACGAGCTTGATTTTTGTAATAAAATCTTTCTGAATAGTTCGAATTCTTTACCTAAAATAGCAAGTTAAACATTGCATTGAAATGGAAAGGAATGTGACGCCTTCATACAAACAATTATAAACCTTGACGGTGTTTCGGGTTAAAGAGAAGTCGGGTTCTGGTTAAACGTGAAAATATTTTGTGAGCTTTCTCATTTCTTTTCATTTCAGTTTGGAAGAATGTTCCCTGAAAAGGATTGTTCTTAAAATACATTCATATTTGAAATATGTCGACGAATAGCTAATTTGAACGTTTGAACCATATGTTCATACCACATGTATCCGTAGTACCATATACCCATTTTACTTGAGTTATGCGTGTGATTTTCAGCTTTATGACATTGATAATAACTCACTTTGATTAAGTCATGCTCTCGTTATTTTGATGATTAAAAAAACCTCATAGCACCAACCAGTTTCTTTTGCCTCGCAATCATTTTATCCAAAAAACTTCGAGACATTTTCTGTCTATTCGCATGACCAGAGTTCAACTCTATCTTTAATGTGAAACCTCCAACTTTACTGTGTGCATAAGGGTGACGAAAGAAAAACATTTTCCCGGCCTACCTTGAAAACAAGAGGAATTTTGCGAAAACACAGCCGTTACCCATGGCAACGGTAATGTGTGGATATGCATGGGCAGTGAAGGAATCGCAATAATAACACTCTGAAAGGATGCTACTCACTGAAGCCATGCATATTTGGGTTTTGTCTTTACTGCATGTGCGTTGGTTCTGGTCTACTGTTCTAAGGTTGTTTCTCCTTGAATGCGACCAAAACAAAAGGAGAAAGCATGGAATGTTCACTCTTTGAAGGGGAGACGAAACACAAAACCATTCCTACACAATGGACAGTGAATCACGCCCATCACTCTATTTTAATTAGCAGTCATTTAATTCATATCAATTATGGTTTATAAGGGGGCGTCTTTGGATTACTCTGTGTTGAGAGTTAGAATGGTGTCACATTACGTGTCCATGAAACATAATTCATAGCAATTATTTTTCATAAGGTGTGTCTTTTAACTACCGCTTGTTTAGGCCAGAAGGGTAATAAATATTCAACAACAACAAAAATCGCTAAATGACGAAATGTAATGCCCTTATGACCGTGAGCAGACGATATCATAACTAACCTTGCAAGCTTAAAGTTAAAGCCTTTAAATCATTCTTTAAAAACGTCAGGAATGGGGTTTTCTTTAGGCCATTTTGGTATCCATATCATTGGTCGTAGTTGAGATTACTAGTCAGTTTTAGATCACCTCTCGGCACAATCATGACAATAACATTTTTTATTCTATACCTTTGCAGGTTATCTGGTACATGCTTTAGTGCATGGAGCCTGATCGAGCCCTTGACATTTTTCGACGACATTACCTTATCTTACCTCCATTCCAATCATGACCTATGTTTGCAATGTCATGGAGCTTTCAAACTAATACCTCGCGTGTAAGTGTTAATCAGACTGCCTCAAATCAGAAATATTACAGGTATCATTAAGTTGAGCTTATTATATATCACCTTGTTAGTCTGCAAGCACAGACTCTTGTCATTCGTAACGCGTAAGGGAGTGTCTTAACAGTGAGATTATGCAGACTGCACGGTATACTGTACACCATAGGCTTTACACTTGAGCTGTTCCTGACTTCTTTCACACAACCAGAGACTAATAGAGCTAGGCTCAGCTCAAGTTGTTGTGGAAATGTGTTTAAGTGTCGAATTAGAGTCTGTACATGCAGACTATCACCTGGTTTTTGATCAATGTTATTTGCATACGAGTTATCAATTTCTATAAACCCCCCACGTGGTGATTAAACATTCACAAAGTTCAGGTTTAGAGATGATAGGGGCATAACCAGTGATAGGTCGTCAGGATGGTTTTGTGGGTGGAGCGCCATGCCTATTAAGAAAGGGCGGGGATGATTATTAATCTTTATAATCAAGTCAAAACTTATGACCCTTCACTCCTTCCACCCCACCTGCCACATTAATACTCCCCTTATATAACAACGCACGATAGGGCTTATATTCAGCCTATAATTATATTAAGGCCCTTTCCACCCCCTGTATACTCTCTAAAACGCCCACCCCCTTTATGTTTATTGCTAACGTCCATTATATCATAATGTGCATTTTAATCACGAAGTTTTATACGATTAGTGTGATCAGGTCATAATTTATAGGTGTAAAGTACCGTCATTATAATGTTGTATCGTCAAACTTTATGGCTGATATTGACTCCTAAATGCATATCAGGTTGTGCTTTATTTATCACTCCATATTTTTACATGCCAATATCTTTAGCTGAGTTGATTTTTCTGTGTAAACATATTTACAGAGCTGTTTGTATACGAGTCACACTGAACCTTGAGTATTTTGAATGATTCATCAAAATAACCTTTCTCGATGCCAAAGTACATATCGAAATTAAACCATTCAACAACATGTAAGACCCTATAGATAGTTTACGGGTAATTGTGAAATTGAAACACTTTTAATTATTATAAGCTTGTTTAATATAATAATGGTCTGATGATATTGGTGATAGAAAGTGCATTGTTAACATCGGGAAATTCCCAGTTTCCTATGACTTTGGTTAACGTGAGTGATCTATTACGATATGACTTGTGTTACCGTGACCACAGCATCGATCATCTGCCTTTAGGTTCATAAAAGAACATAGGGAATACATTTTTCAAATATTTAGATATTAATTCGAATCTCCGACTTCATATTAAATACATGTATTTGTTTTGTGAGGAAGTAACATCGATGTAGATGATGGTGTTTGATATCATTATACATGTACTCCGTTATCAAGTTCCAAAAGTATAAATAAAAAACTCAGATTGAGTATTGAGATACTTTATAAGTAACGTTGTTATTATTATCATTATTATACCAAAGTTATTGTCAATTCTGATAGGTCGCAGGAAAATGTTATACATCCTGAATTTCTTATGTGATATGAAACATCAAGCAAAAACCCTTCAAAACAAGCCTCACGTGAAAGGTTTCTACGAAGCGTGCTCGGACGAATAATTGCAAATGTCGTTCCGCAATAGCTTCGAGACTCATCAATTTGCCATTTATTGCCAATTTGACCTCAACATGCACTGATCAACCGTACACTGATCAAGCCCTACACGCATACAAGCAAACTTGTTTGTGATTCAATGCCAACATCATGACGTAACGGGTTATTAATAAAATTCTTCGTCACCCCATAACTCGTCAATGTTGTTGTTTTTTGAGAGACATTATTTTTGATGTGTGGAGACACGTTTTCGTTCGCCTTTGCTTTGTGTTTAGACGGGAAATGTTTTGAAGGAGACGGCAAAGAGGCCAATATAGAAAGAAAACGAGATTTTACATAACTTATGAACATGACGAAATGGGTAGTTATTCTCAATTTGCTCGTAACACGATCGCAAAGACTTTCGAAAAATCACAAATAGACGAAAATTTAATAATTTTGTCCACCATCTTTTGAAATGTGCAAAAATTTCAATGAAATATCACACAATCCGAACATGATTTATGTGGGATATACAATTGGGTATTGAAATTGCCCTCGGTTTGATTTCTCGAAAGGCTTTGAGATCGTGTTTTCCCCTATTTCGCTCTTTAGCTAATGATTTAAATCCAATATGGCTGCTCAGCAAGTTGTCTCTGTTTCCAACCCAGCTGCATAAATAGATGGGGATATCATTTTGTAAGTAATTACCACTTCATGATGTAATATGCTATAATGAATGGGTCTGCATGCAGCCGGTCTTTTTACCTTGAACAGACGAGACGATCGATCACTTTCATTTTACACCTGCATTCATGGCGGTTTATTGATCGCTACAAATCAAAGCGTATAGTCCTTTTAATACGTGCCATTACACTTGATGTATACAATAATATACCATAATGATAAATAACTACCATGACTACAATTGTAGACTATAGACGGGTTTGAAAAGCATTCTTTCCATCTAAAAAAATGGAATAAATTGGATTAATAAGAGACACTAACAAAACATAGAGTTAGTTTTATGAAAGCTTAACAATAATTTAGTCCATAATTACGGTTGATGCCATCTTTCAGGGAAATGAAAACAATAATTACAATAATAACAGCAAAGTATCTACTCGTTATTATTTATAGTTAGATACTTTATAGTGTACCAAGTGTAGTATAATAAAAAGTATATACTACCAAACAAATTCCAATGTTGTCACACTGTGATATTTATAAGTGTTGTTATTTGTCATTTAATATCTTCTGTCAGACTTGTTCAGTCCATTGAGTTGAGTCTATATTGCTATAACCGCCAATCATCTTTCACAATAAAAACTATCAAATAATATCTTCTTGAAGAATAAGTTTTTTTCTTCAAACTCTCCCTTTACGATCGAGAGAAATAAAATTGCCTTACGGAGGAGAAACCCCCGTAGCTATACTCGGTATGAGTCACCTGCCGTGAGCTATGTAAATGTCAAGATCTGACGTGGGAGGCCAACTCAACCAGACTCCCATCCATGTTTCATTGAGTTAACATGCATAAACCGGGTCAGTTCGTGGACTGTGACGTCACAATGCGTACCTACGTCGTAGGTAGATGTGGAGTCACTGCGTGGAGGAAGGACCGTGTTCTCACTGGTATTGATTTGAACTGACAAGCGTGTATTCAGCATTCGAGGAATGTGTATGATTATTGATTTATGCGAAGGTGTGAACTAGCCTGTGGGGGTACGTGGGGGTGACCGCGCATATTTTGTACTCACACTACAAATCTCTGCTGAAATTTACAGCTTTACACGTAATATAATAAATATATACTATTTTGTTTTACCATTGTCTTAATTTTGCCAGTTCCCCCAGTTCATGTCTTGTTTGGTGGCGTTGCTAGGGTTACAGACTTGAAAGTCGCAATTAAGAACAATGCAATCCAAGACCTTGCTAATATTGAGCTCATAATGCACAATTAATCACATAATACTCCGCTTTTTTCTTACCGAGCTATATATAACATGACTTGTATACGGTCTTGAGAGGACAGAGGCGTCGCAGCCTTACATTCAGTAACATACTATAACAAAAAGAATGTGTCATAATTGACATTCATATTCCTTGAATGCTGTGCGCACCAAAATCGGTAGCCTAGCAGAGCCGGGGTAATATTGAAGCGCTTTGAACACCTTGCAGGGTGGATAATTGCGCTATATAAATATCCAATATTATTATTATTATTATTAAAGCACAGTATATGAAACAGTTCCTGCCTTTTCCTTAAAATCGTCAGCTGTTTTCATCCCCGTATTGTAAATAAAGGCAGCGATGAATAAAAAGGGCAAACAGAGGACACGTTAGTAAACAAAATAAAGACTGGCAGAAAGAGAGACTGATCATGAATGACTCTATTCCCAACATGGGGTCACTTATAATGGCGTCCATTAACGTTCCGCTCGAAACCAGCGAATAACATACCACATGATACCAGTCAAAAGGGTCAAGGAATATTGGAGCTAAGATTACTCATAACTATGTTTACATCTTCAGGAGATGGCAGTCAGATGTTAGCTGGCTCGTCTCACTTTTCAAGGTCTTTCGACACAACACAAAAGGACTAAATGCATTAGCTGGATGAGAATGACAAATCAATTTCTATTTTGTGCATTGTAAGCAAGGCATACGGTGGTATGTATCAATCACGTCACATACGTAGTTACGATTGGGATTCTAAGACGATAATAGTCTGAAAGCTTGGCATGGTTACGAAGCCAGTAATGATGAGTGTTGACATAGGGAGAGTGCAACCAGTGGCGTAGCCTGCGTCCAGTCGAGGAGGGGTGGTGGTGTGGTAGAGAGAGAAAGAGAGAGAGAGAGGGGGGGGGGGGGGGGGTCATAACTTGCTAGATAGATACGATGCTAGAAAATAACCGAAAAAGAGAGAGAGGGGGTCTCTTTTTCACGTTACATCCCCTCACTCTTTCTTATCTAATTTGTTATCCAATGTACACAAATTGAGAATGATCCTATTTGTTTGGATTGAAATCAATAAAGTTTAAATTCGAATTTTAATTCTTATCTCTTTATCAAATTTTTCATTATTACTATCATGAGCATGAGCAGGAAGGGGTGGGATGGGCGTTGTCCTCGTATACTATACGCCACTGTGCGCATGCACAGTCTTGCATTCGGAGGTACAGGACAGGTAGATTGCTCAGGTAGGTACCCCGGGAATGCAATGCATGAAACCAAGTTCGTGTAAGGAATACTTAAGAGGAACATAAATGTCAGACTGATTATGTTAAGCGTGGTTTGATGGGATGCAGACGTAGATGGGTTGCCCCGGAGGATGTTGATCGTTGGAGGAGAATGTGAAGGAATTCTCCTACCATTACTCCTCAAGCTCAGCTCAGACCAGACTCTCATCACATGCTATTCCTGGAGGCAGCTAGTCTCTCCCACCTCTGACCCCTTGCAATATGGCCATCTTTCTCGTTTTCAGCCATCGTGATGCTCTCTCTCTCTCTCTCATTCTGTATTTTTCTCACCCCCCCTCCCTCCCTCCATCTTCCTCTCCATCTCTCTTACCACCTCCCTCTCTCGTACCTCCTCTCTCTCTTGTTCTCTGTCTCTGACTCTTTCTCTGTTTCTCTACTCTATTTATTCAAGATACTTTCCACTCGCCATCTCCATATCACATCCCACTTTCTCTCTGTCTGCCTTCTTCCACTCTCACTCGAACGCCTCTTAATATGTCCCTCCTTTCTTACTTTCTTCTTTCATCTCTCGTCTTCATTTATTCTGAACATTACCTGACATTTTTGTCCACTCTTCCCCTTTCTCTAATCCTCCCATCTCTCCCATCTCTCCCTATTTTTCTCTCTTACTTTTAGTTTTCATATTACCAAGTCTCTCTCTCTCTCTCTCTCTCTCACACTCCCTCTCTCTTTCTCTCTGTCCTTTTCCAATTACTCTTTCACAGTATGAAATACATGGCATTTTCCGTCATCACCATACCTGTATACTGTTAATCCATTTTCTTGTCGCAACTCTCTTTCCCTGTAGTATACATTACATTTATACCTTGACGTTCATCGACAATCCTTAAAAGCTCTTTCCAATCCCATATCTATTTCCATTTTATCTACCATGCTCATCGAACCATTCTCCATCTCCATCCCTGGAATACACAGGTAGATTGGTTCTCTATGGCAACGGGAGAATAGGAAAGCTTTTCAATTTATGTTTAGTCTCATTTTGGAATACGTGATACAACGGGGATTTGCCTGCACAGAAACATAAGGCAGTTAATGTCATTGCTGGCTTGATTGTATCTTTGCGAAAAATGACGTAGACATAGCTTCTCGCGTCTAATAAGATAAAAAATAGTCTTTATAGTTCGAGGATGTCTTCAATTATGATTTCAGTGAAATTCGTGGTTACATTAAACAATCAAAAACAGCCTACTTCTCCATTTGCCCATTTTATTGATTAAATTTGCTGGCAGATACAGCTTACAGATGTCCATTATAAAATATTTAATGTAAGTTTTCACTTTGAGCATTTATTTTTCTCGGAACTGCGTCATTTCTGTATATCTTTATGACATTATACTTTCTCGTGTTTCTACACGTTTCATGCGACGGAAATTAACAATGGGCAATTTTGTCTATATCGGCGTACTTTGGCTAGGGCTATTTACTTGATCCTGTCAAACCGCGATGACTCAATACAACATTGCGGAAGAGATCACCTTTCAGATTGGTGCACCTTCTTTATCGATCGTGTAACCTAATGAGGTCAAAATCACCCGTTTCTGTGTTACCAATCTGTAGCAGCCCCATGCGCTGATTAAAACTTTAAATTACATTACAAGCCATAATGAGAGGCTATGGGTTAGGGGTCTATGGTTGAATTTGTTGGATAAAACTCTAGACGCTTTTCAGTAATTCAGTTACAAGACAGCCCCTAACGGTCCTTGGTATTAGGGAGGGGTATCAGTGGCGGATCCAGACATCTCTGGCCAGGGGGGCGGGGGGGGGGGGGGGAACCAGTTCTAAACACCATCACAAGCTTGATAATTACATGATGAGATCACATTTTCAGGAGCCCCTTTAGTCGAGGTTTGCAGCCGGGATATATCGCAGGGGGGGCGGGGGGGGGGGGGGGGGTTCCGTCACTGAGTTTGTGACGTGGTGAAAGAGGCTTGCTTTCTTCAGGAAAACATGCATGTATCCCATTCGTGAATGTGATTCATTAGTAGCATACCATTGAGTATGCCTCTAAACATTGACATGATGCAGGGCTTTGGATGGCTGGGGCTTGGAGGGATAAAATAATCGGTTCATAGTAGACTTTCATACAGTAAATAGAATACAATACACCATCGCGCTAAAACTATACCAAATACATAGGTTTGAGCCACTTCAAGTTAAAATCTTTTTTCAGAGAGAAATATGAAAATTGAAAATTAGAGACATGCGTTTTGGGGAGAACTGTTCTTTTTGCGGTCCCTTGTGATATAGTTATGCAAAAGACAATGATGCAATTAAACTTTATGTGATCTACAGTAACTGTGTATTCTGCATTATCTGCTGGTTAGGATATCGAGTATCCAGCTATAAATATTTTTACCTCTTCATTTTATTGATCAGAAGAAATGCAATGCACTCGCAGATGTACCAGCATATTAAAGAGAGGTTATATTATTAAGACATTAACGCTTTCCGTCAAAAAGCTAACGGTACCAGCAAGTAATGTTACTCTACTCTGTGCTGATGGTGGTATAGAAAATGAAATATGAGTAGAATTGTATATACAGCCTATAGTAAGAAAGCTGTGAACATAGTGCATTAGGTTTAAAGAACTTAGGTAATTAAGTCATTATGGGTTTATATAGAAGTCGATATTTTAGAGTCACTTGGCTATTGATGTTGTCCAATGTACGCGGGTTCAGCCGGGCTCCTATTGATGAATAATTATTGATAATAATAAGGTTGTAAATGCTGCGTAAACTTAATCATTGTGTTCAGTAAAATGACTGTTAATGTAATGAGGTAATTTATCATGTTGATGGGGGTTCTGCCGACATTACTCTTGTGTTAATTAAACAACATTTATGAATGAGAAAAATCATACCGAATCGATTTGTTTAATTACGTTATTAACATATAGAGAAATGGCGTGGAAAACAATCTATTTACATCTGGCCACCAACACATAGCCGTATAGATCATCCGACCCACCCATCTCACTCCCTTTCTCTGCATTTCTGTCTCCGTCAGTTTCCATGCAAGGTTTACTGTTAATAATTACAATCATGATAATGATGGAGAAATTAGATTTCCACTGTAGCGCCATATTTTTTCTGTTTTCCTGTCTCTCTCTGTTATACTCTCTCTCTCTCTCTCTCTCTGACGACTCATTGTTATTTTTAATGTCTACTTTCAGCTTGTCTGGATTCGATCACCCCTCTCTCTTTTTATCTTGTTCTATGTCTTCCTCTCTCTCTCTTTCTCTCTCTCTCTCTCGCAAGTTGTTAATCTGTTTATAATCTGCACCGCTTGTAAACTACCACGAGGATAATATTCGTTTCGTATATAGGCCTGTAACATATACCGAATATACAAATGATGGAAGGCTTATAAATATAGTGCTACAACAGATTGGCCAGCCATGAAAATGCATTTTCGACCAAGGAACTCTTGGTGTATAGTAGGTCCATGCAGGGAGGTGAAAGACAGACCGGGCCAAACGTTGATGATCTTGGTGCTTTTCACTCTACAGACTGGCCTCCCCATTCGCACTCCTAATAAGGCGCCAGGGTTAGGGTCCATGCCTGGTGGTGTCGTTAACACGGGCTTCAATCGCAACACCAGGTGATGCAAGCTTGAAAGGGGCCATTGTTTGACAGCATGCATGAAATAAAGTTAAAGGGACTACATGGAGTTGCCAATTTGCAGGAAGACTCATAAAATGCGTTTATTTTACGTTATTCAAAGAGATTGATGCGCATAGAATATGAAAGATCCATATAATTATCTACAATATCAGTTGAAACGTTACATGTATTACAGGCAGTGGTAATATTGAAGGCATTTATAATAATGGAATATTATATTTAGTCTGATAAGGCCTTTCCCGGACCTGAATTATCCCTTTAAAATGTTAATCAGTCATCAAAATCATTTGTCTCGGGATGAGCCCTTTGTCTCACCAAACTCCGGAAGGGGATGAAAATTGGGAGAGGAAATATCATCCTCATATTGCGGCTATTTATGACAAATGACATCGTTTGCATGCATTTTTCCAAGATGTCAAATTTATGAGTTATCTTCCCCGCATATGATCAGAGAGACATGCGAGGAAAATAGTGACCCGCTCTCTCAATTAATATCAGGAACATGTGTCTTCTTCGCTTATGCTAACCTGAATAAATTTCCCCTATCCCGTGAGTAAATAGAATAGCAGAAGGGGAAACCCTTTCTGATAATTATGGACCAACATGACCAAAACCCCGGTGACTCAGAGCATCTTTAAATCCATTAGTCCCCTGGATGAGATAGTAACATGTCTTCATTTGCTTAGTAGCATCGTTCCTCATCTCCCGTGGCGATATATTAAAACACATGTTTCTATCTTGTTGACATGCATCCTAAAACGAGCTAGAGATTCATTAGTGATGGTAATTTTGTCTTGGTCATTAAGCAGTGTACGGTACCGTAAAAGTGGTATACTCTTAAAAAAAGGACGTCATCTGTGCTCATTAAAGTTGTACTTTTGTCTTCGTGGATTCAAGGAAGCTGGAAATTGGCGATTAAGTAGATATGAGATTTGATCCAGATTTCCTGAAATAATTGTTAACACAAACTACCTGCATCCAGTGTTTTTTCCTCTGCCCACCCCTCCCCATATGCCCCACTCTCTTCGTATCTTTCTCTGTGTCTGTCTCACTGAAGATGAACAGTTTATAATTATTAATTTGGAGTAAAAATTTACAAAAGTTGTCATTGAGTGGATAATCATTGCGTATATTAAAAAGCACGTCACAAAATGTTGTATATTTCGTTCTTAATTTTCCCTCTCTCCCCCTCTCATTTTCTCTGTCTTTTTATCTTTTACCTGTATGTATTTTTTAACAACCTTTATCTCTCTTTCTCTACCTCTCTACTTTGCTCTCCTCTCCCATCTGTCTGTTGTTTCCCTTTGCAAGAACAAAGAATTACCAGACTAACGAATATTATAATTTAAGCCTGATATTAAATTCAAACGGATATAAAGTCATTTCTTTGTCATTTAGCCTACATTATACGATGTATTCCGTCATTCATATTTCAATGAGTTGAATTAATAAATGATTATTAATCTAGAACCAATTTCGGTTGTCTCTGCTCATTTCTGGTTCTATCCATGCAGTACTGAATCCAGAGGTATTATAGGCAACCCTCCTTTCGTACGATGATTCAGCCACGGAATCAAGGCAATGTTTATGTTTATAATATCCAAAGGGCCATGACATTTAAATAGTCTTATTCATGTCATCGTTTCAGCGCCATGTTGTCATAAACTAGTCATATCCGAATCTAGAACTCTTCAGAGGTCCTGACAATGATGACTGAGGTCGGCCATGTCATATTTCACTCATATTCCTTTGTTTCGTCACAAGGAGCAGCAAGAGATAGAGGAAGTGGGAGGAGCGAAGTTTTGTGAATGAACAGTGACGGCATCGATGCACTCTGTACATGTTATATTTTTTGTCATCGTTGAAAGGAATCATCTTTGCAGGGCACAGATATATATTTTTGGCAAGCGTGACGACTTCTTGAGTGTATAACTTTTATCCCTTGGATCAAAAGTGATCTGTGAAACAGCTATTATGCTCCAAAAACTCGTAGGAAATGACGAAATTCCTTATGAAAATAAATATGATAAATTCTAGAATATGACAATAATAATCCTATTTGACTGAAAGTTAGCAGGTGCTTTGGTATGTAGGCCTTTGTTGGTACATATTCAGTAAGTGTAATGTACTTTCTTCTCATTTTATCGTCATCTCTTTTTCTCCACTCTCTCACTCTCTCTCTTTCTCTCTCTCTCTCTCTATCACATACACACACAACAGCGCGCACTTACACCCCTTTGATTCTCTTACTTTCCTCTCAAATATTTGTTTTTCCTCCGACTTTAACATAATTCTCACTCACACGCACCGCTCTCTCTCTCTCTCTCTCTCTCTCTGCGTATTCTATGCCAAGTTATCCGTGTATCTCTTGTGACCCGCATTAAGTCAAGTTATAGTCAGACTCGTGGTATAATTAGAACACAACCATCTCAACCACTCGACTATTGCAGTTACAGAATAGCAGATGAAAGAGAGAGGTAAATGTCTCAATTTTTACTCAATATTCTGACAAGCCTCCCCTTTAATATATATTTTAAAGAGCTCCGAGCGATCGCGTGCTTCGGATTACGGGGCAGAAAACACAATACCCGGACGGCTCGCTCTCCGCTCAATACCAATATACCCTTGAACCTGCTCAGACATAAAGTATACCTAACCCCCAACTCTCGACCCCTCCGATGCCCTTAGCGAAAGGGCAGGACTTACGACCCCCAAAGCTTGTCGCATTCGTGAATGATA
The DNA here is from genome assembly GCA_035222895.1 of Strongylocentrotus droebachiensis. Classification (NCBI taxonomy): domain Eukaryota; kingdom Metazoa; phylum Echinodermata; class Echinoidea; order Camarodonta; family Strongylocentrotidae; genus Strongylocentrotus; species Strongylocentrotus droebachiensis. The sequence goes on from JAVYIG010005236.1 coordinate 100,211, forward strand.
TTGATAGATTTCATTTGAGTTGCAGAGATTTGACAAATATGAGATGTTTTGTTTCCCGCAGCTGAGAAGCATTCAGTTACGATCTATTTTGAGAACAATCAGATGAGAAGGTCTGGAAGGAGGATTGAAAACTGGTAGAATAAAGAAGTAACAATTATTGTTGTCTTCTGTCCTGCGACATATTATATGATATTATGTGTACAACATTTCACAAAATGATTTAGTTTTGTTTGCAAAATAATTTTAATTCACCCTCTTTTAACAAGAAAAAAGAAGAAGCTTGATTAGCGATGAAATATTGCAGGTCATTATGAGTTCGTTTGAAGGGTTTCAGTTGAGATTATACATGGACGATGATCTAGGCATTCATAATTATTGGATGTCAAAGGTGACATTTTGAAAGCAATATGAAACTGATACCAATCGATCTGAATAGCGATGGTAAGGGCGTCTTGTAACATTCAACCTCTCTGCTGGATTAACATAACCATAATGATAAACGACTCTTTCCGCATGCTGAAGCTTTATTGCAAGCTTTTCAGACATTCATGCACTTTCTCTCATTTTGTTGTTGTTGTTTTGTTTTGTTTTGTTTTGTTTGTTTGTTTTTTTTTTTTTGGGGGGGGGGCTGTCTTTGTGTTCTGCTTACATCTCCCTCTCTTCCTCTCCATTCTCCTGTTATCCGTCTCTCTCCCTCTCTTTTCCTGCAACTATTTCTCCACTTCTTCTCACACGCAACGCACATACACGCGCACACACACCGTATTTGTGTGCCCTTTCTCGGTCTCCATTTCTCTCCCTCTGCATCTTTCTCTCTCTCTCTCTCCCTCTGCATCTCTCTTTCGTCTCCATCTAGTCTGTTACACCCGTCTCATGCAGGCGACTAATTGGACACCTATGCCTAACCTTAATGAGGTTTGCGAACCTCCTTTGTCTACCAAAGACCAACGAGGTCAATCTCCGAGCCTCTAATTAATAACCTGGTATCTTTGCAATGTACAGGTAAGATGGCAACATAGTGTGCAGCTCGGAGACGACAACACACCTTATTTACAACGCCTGTCTTGTTCAGTCCATTTAGAGTTACCAACCATGTCACTGTCATATTTGCAGCTCATTTACCTCGCTCCTTACGAACAGATTCGGTAGAACTATAGAAGGCAAAGAATCTGACTGTCTCACAAAGTTGATACCCGGGAGCAAGTTGAACTTTCAAGGATGTCATGGCTACTGTACATTGTTATCATTTCTAAATGATGAAATATAAACAGACCGTCTGCAAAAGATTGTCTGTGTTTGGTTTATTCTGTAGAAGCCATAATGGCGTTAACCCTGTGCAAGTGTATATTGGTTAAAGCCTGTCTGCCTCGCGACAGACGGTTGGTTTATTGCTTGCATTCATTACACAGCAGAACATCGTCTGCAGCGTTTAGACACTAAAAGGCCATTATAATATCGCAACCGGAAGAGTCACCTAACATCTTCAGAGTCTTGTTGCTATTTAAAAATCGACTGGGCACATTCTATTCTTGTCAGATATGTCAACCACTACCAGACGTTTCTGTTCTTGTCAGGTCTCATTCACCTAATACATTTAATTGGAATGTCGTGATGATTCTGAAGACTATCGTGGCTCTTTAATTGTTCTTTTCCTTTCAAAGGCAACATGGATTCATCACTGCTGTCGGATAGGACCAATCAATGACATATCACGGTTGTACCTTGAACTGTCTTATTTTTCACGACGGATGAATATTACCTTGGCTTGTCCATGTCCAACAAAAATTTACGATCATGAGAGAGGACCTTGGTCGCCCCCTACCTCTCCATCTCATTATCATGGAACATTGCCTCAAGAACGGAGATGGGAATGAGAAGCGGATGACTCGTGGCGTACTTTTAGCTTTTATTTATTAATCTCCATCGAGTGCCATCTTCCCCCGGGGTGCTTCTTGTTATGTAAATCCACAAGATGGGTGGCTGTCCCGAAATAGAATATGGGAAGAGGTAGAGAAGGATTTCGATATACCACCATGACTCTTTACTTGTCAGATTAACGAAACCATGCAAACATATTGCTGCATTTAATAAATGAAATAAATTGATATCTCGATGCATCGCTACATTGATATTGAGAGACACAATGCTCTGTTTACATGTTTTACTTGTAATGCCAAACTCTCACATAACCGGTTTAAAAGTCCTAATATAAGAGCAATTATATACCTGACGACTTTGGGGCTATTTTGTGCCAAACTTTGCTAATATTTTGCCCAAACACCGGCGATCGCCTTTTAATCAACATCGCCCGAGCTGGGCATGTATACCCTCAAAGCTGTTCGGATACACAATCACTCAGCCGTTTGGCAATTTTGCCCAACATGAAATTGTGTCTCAAAATAACTGATGTATTGCTTTCGAATCCCTGTTCATTTTACGTGACATTAATGCGCCGATTGACATTTAGATTGGTGGGCATTGCAGGTGAATGTTGCTCAGAATGTAATATCGCGAAATTGGAATCTCGTGCTCTTTATCGAGATTAATGTGGCACTGCGGGTAGCAAAGCAATAACAGCGAGCGACGACGTCACTTACGAAAAGTTGAGATTGGAATAGTATCCTGAATAATGGCGTAGCGTGGGTCAAGACATTAAGGGGCACGGGCATCGATAATGAGGAGGGTGGCAGTGGTCTTTTACTCAATGGGCTTAATGCACAATTAACAAAGCTACTGATTGAGGATAAGTTGTGTGAGAGGGGCGCTTAAAGGTCATTTCGGGTTCCCTCCCCTCTTCCGTTAACCCTCTCTTTTTGTGATAACATTCTAATTGCTCTTTGATGGGAACTTGTACCTTGTGTCTCCTTTAGCTGTGCCTCTAGGCCTTGATATTACTAGAGAAATGATACTTACTTTTGAAATTGTAATCGAGAACGAGCATTGTTAACATTATTATAATTTATTTGGAAGCGTCTTGGGCGATACAGAGATGTATAGCATCAGGGCCATGCTTCATAAAACTTGTTATCAATAACAAATGCTAAAATTCTATGACAAAATGTTCTCAGCCAATCAGATGCCGCGATTTCAGTAGCTTTTAACAGTAATTGTAAACTTGTCATTGATATCAAGTTTCATGAAACAGGGCCCTGATCTACAGTAGATGTTAATAGAGGTTAGATAGAATCGGAGAAACATTACTGCGTCTTCGCTATTCCCTAGAGGCTATAGCGATACCAGCGGATAAATCATGATAATGTTGCCAGATTTCTCTCCCCTTACAGCGAGGCATGTCTGTATCCCCGTGTATAATATGGTTTCGTATAATTGGATTCATAGCTAAGTCGGTATTTAACGTGAAACACTGTTAGAGTTATAGACTCGCCTGGCCGTACTGTAACCATACGCTAGGGTGTTTCTCTTCGCACGCGGTGCGCATTGGTAAACGTCGGGCCGTGCACATTGGCACGAAAATCAACATCCTTGAAATCACTCTTGGTCAGCGCGGCGCCATTCAACTCATAGTGTTCCTATGAAGTTGTATCAATGCAAACGCACTCGTCGAAGATTTAAATGGGATCAAAATGACCACAGTACACTAATATTAATATGAACGTGCAATCGTGCGTTCCCACTTGACCAACAGTCTGTCCCAACGAAGTTTTTTGGTTCGCACAGCCCCATTCTATGCACGATTCCAATTAATTATGGTGTTGGTATCTAGGAATGATTGTGTTTTATACCATCATATCGCTGGCAATGTGAATAAGGGTATGAGGGTGTTAGCTAGAAGCCCATCCAATATCCTTAGGGTCCACTGAGACTCGGATCAAGGCGTTGAAGGGTTAAAATACGGTCTGTTCTCGGTTTACCCCCGAGCAAGATGACCGGAGGAAAGACTGGAATTTCACCCCACCCTCTCCTTCATTCTAGACCGCGAACATTTCCATTACTGGATGTGATGCATGAACGAAATTTGTAGTCATACAAAAACCAGACATATCTTTATTTCTCCCTTTTTCACTCATGGCGCTTACTTATCTCCATTTTGTAATAATGACATTGATAACATTTGAATTTAAATTTAGGCATTTAGACTTAATGTTCATTAGAAGCATATACAAACATGATAAACAACAATATTCATACAACCTGACTTGTGATCCTTTATCTCCTTAAATTGTCTTTGACAAAGGGCTATTATGTAGGCATAATATTAGCAAAAGGTTTTAAGATTATGAGAGACACGATTTTGATTCCCTTGTGCAGTCGACTCGTTCAGTCGACGGAGACGTGTATTCATTTTACCCCCATCGAGTCGCCTCCTTATTATCATCCCGCTTCGGAAATTGAATACAGTCTTGATGCTAATATGAGTTAAATGCATCATATGATCATTGTAGCCATGAATGGTTCTATTTTGTCCATCTCTACATAGGATAGGAGCAGCTCATGATCAGAAGGGCGTTGACTTAGATGGTTTCTCTCTCGTCTTCTCAGAAGGTTTTCATCATCATAGCTTAGCTTATGGGTTATCTTTCAAAATGGACCTTACGTTGTGGCGTTCATTTCGATATAGTTGTCTCTATTTCTACCAAGCTTTTTAGGGCAAATCTGGTTACAAAATACATTCACCAAACCCCACTATGTTAAAGATAAAGATCAGTTATGGTCATGCGATTGCATTGTGAAAGAAACGTTGTGGAATCGTCAGAAAAGGTTGATCCTCTAGCATATAAGTATTGGTGTGTACTGCAAGGTTGTGGAATCATCAAAATGATAAGAAATTTGGCCCAGTCTTCGTAAAGTTACAAGCACTGTACACAGAAAGATGTATATGGGACTACGCACACGTGCGCGACACGTGCGTTTATTTCTCACACACCAATAGATAAACTAATTTACCAAACATATCAATTAGTAGCCGGTTTCCCGGCAAAATTTGTATCACCATGTATTAGTCAAAACATATTCTTTCGCATGATTCGTTATAAGAGCTTCCATTTCATTTTTTTGAAATTGGGGCGTTTCCAATACTGGCCTTTACCTTTAAGATGTTGCTTACCAACCCCTATGAGTACCCTCTCGATGGACTCGATGGGTTCATTTCCTTCCTTGGGTCTGAGAACATCACTCTCAGTCGATCTAAGGCGCCGTGTGATGGAGTGCTATGTATATGTACTCATGGCGTTTTCAAGGTTCAAGCTTCATCAGTTTATTGTGGCTCTTTATCGCTAAGTCTTTTCATTCTCTGCGTTATTCGACTACCAGACAAACTTTATCGGGTCTGTGTCTTTTATTCGAGATAGATTACAATGTCGTAGTTTAACAAAAACAACCGACATCATTCTATCAGTGCAGGAGTAAGCAAAGTAGTACAAGTAGAAGCAAGAATATAGTAGCTGTATCGACAATTTTAGTTGTGTCCATAAAGTTATGTAAAAGTATAGAAATGACAGATGTAGCAGAAGAAACCATACTTGTTATCAGTAGTAGATGTAGACGTAGCGGTGAGAAGAAAAAAGTTTAAACATGAAGAGGGGCATGTAACACATAGCCTTAAGTAAACTTAAGGTAAATTTGGATATTGAGGGGGGAGGGGCACTGACCGGTTAAGCTCCCTAGATTTACCACGGCTTATTTATTCAATTTTCTTTCATTTACCAATAAATAAAACCCACGTGCATATAACAATGCAAATATGCCTTCACTAACTATAAGATTATGCACGAGGACTTAAACCATCACGCGACCTCGTGTCACCTTATGTGTGTAATAGATTTAGAGATGATAGAGAAAAGACGCGGTAATAACCTGCATGAGGGACCATTGGATAATCGACACAATTTAGCGGGAAGCTGATGGCTGGATGATGGCCTTTGTTTGAACATAGTCCTTTCCCCAATTCCCCCTCATTAGAATGATTTACCATAGAAATTCACATCATTGCCGGTTGATTTAGGTGTAATTTAGGTCCAAATTGCGGATGTGCGCTCGTGCGCGGCGGGCCGTAATTACGGAACGGGTGCGCGCGCTGTGTGAGGCGTGAAGCCATGATACAACGCGACGTAACGTTGCTTCATAGGCTTCTCCTTGACTAGATTGGTGTTCTGTTAGCACCCATGCCGTGACAAGCTTGTGAGGGCCATTCTGCTAGGTGAAGCCTACATGAGTCATAGCCAGGGTGATCGGGCTTCACAGTACCGTTCTTTGGTCTCCCGGGGAGCTGACATCTTTCTAGAGAGAGGAAAAGGAAGAGAGAAAGAAAGATTCCTGGGTCGACTCGGCGTGAGAACGAATAGTGAATTAACGAACTAAATTGATGATTGGGGCTACACTGTTGTAGATCTCTATCACGAGGATGTGACGAACTTGACGAAGTGTGAAAGTATCCAAGTAGACGGGCAACGAAATTCAATTTTAAGGATTTCATCGATTCAGTTTCCTCCCATTTAAACATTAGAGAGTTTAATGTCCTTTCCATGTAAAGAAATAATAAGTCAAATCTTTTCTCTCAAGGCGATGTCAAAACTTTTCTTGAAGTTCTGCCCCCTATAAAATCGGAACTGTTTGCAACTCCCCCCCAGCTAGTCCCTCCCCCCTCTCTCTCTCTCTCTCTCTCTCCCTCTCTCTCTCTTTCTCTCTCCCTCTCTCTCTGTCTGTCTCCCTCTCTGTTTGTCACTGTGTTTAATCCTTTTCTCGGTCTGCATATCTGTCCTTCTGTCTTTCAAACGCTTACATCGGCCCGAATTTTTTAATGAATCATAATTGTCAACAACAAAAATCAGTCCAAATACAATGCGGCCAATTCAAACGACAATAACAAGTTAAACCATCACGTATTTTGACGGATAGAGAGAGGCAAAAGCCGGCGGGGAAGATGTTTTCAACTTGTCTCTTTTTCGAGGGTATAAACAGGAAATTATTGGCTTTAGCTGCTAGATCTTGGCCGTGTTTTCTGTTAGAGTGGTGCGATCAACTCGCATGCCAAATAAGTAGACTGTCCTGTCATCCGTATATGTTCCTCGTAATGGTGTTTGGGAAAGGAATTTTGTGTTTGGGGGATCAGAATGTTGTAACTCTCTAAGGCTGCGTTCATGCTTAAATTTTGAAGGCAGAATGAGCGATCTGAAACGCTCATCGTAAACGCTCATCGTGATCGCAGTTCCACGATGTAGTGTTCATGCTTACTTCTCTGGCTCCCAAGGCAATTCTACGTGTGTGGCCTTAATTGGTCTTCCAGCTGGATTCGCAAACCTTCACTGTGCATGCTACGTAGACCTACTAGAGGTCAGTGCGTTGACCCCATTTAAACGCGTTTACAAATTGTAAACGCATCTTTTTGTGAGTTTACGATCGGCGATCGTGATCGCCGTTTTTCGGTGATTCTACAAAAGTGAGCTAAGACGCAACCGTGTTTTAAACTAAACGCGTAACAGATGCCTGATTCTGGCCGTCAAAATCAAGCATGAACGCGCCCTCAATCTTCCGGATCCCGTCACTTTGACATGCTTCAAGCTGCTAGACTTCACACTATGTTTTACAGCTATGCTGCTACATTTAGACATGCGGGCGGATAGACGTTTAAAAGGCATGTCCGTACTCTAGGGCAAAATTAATTGTCATAATCATGAACTTACGATCACAAATTAAGAAAAAGCTGCATGTAAAGAGCACTTCCTTTAAAAACACAAGTTTATTTATTTAATTGAGTCAATATCTATACATTACAGGAAATAAGTTCGATTTGTATTGTTCTTATACTTCACATTCTTTTTATAAAGCATTTTGCGACATTATATTCTGTTACCATTTTTTATGATAAATTTGTGTGCAATTATAGACAGATATGGTTTAGAGAATTGAAAAGGGTAACGATGTCCAAGAGCGCCCCGTAACAATGTTTTGACATTTGAATTACCCGAGCAAGTAATTAACTAACAATTACGAGAACAACTTGTTCTCAAATATTTTGATTTGTTGATACATGTACATAGTTACAAACATTTTTCACCATTTGCTGACAAAGCTTGATAACTCAAAATGTATAAACTGTCATTTGAAGAGGGACTCTGAGGGATTGGGTCATCCCCTCCCCCCCCCCCCCCCATTGACGCCCCTGGCTATGAAGCAAAATGATATAAGACATTCGCTCACTAATTTCAAGGATTGAAACTATTAAATATAGACAGCATATAACATGACGCGCGATGAGGATTATTTTGAAGGTGAGTTACAGAATGACTCCTGTTATAATCCACCTGTCTTTACATTGACTGTACATTCACTTTACATTCACCAACTTACTCAATGTATTCACTGTTCATGTCATGGGTTGTGTGAACATTCAAATCGTCCTTCGACTAGGCTTAACCGATCTAGCGTGCATAAGCCCCACACTCGGCTCCTGTTTTTCAATTTCCTTGTTATGAAGTCTAAACATACAGCAGGGACAGTTCGTGAAAACATTTTCGACAACGAATGAGCTGACATGGATGGTAGGAAAAGAGGGAGGGAGGGAGAGAGAGAGAGAGAGAGAGAGATAGAGAGTTGGGTGGGTGGGTGGGGGGGGGGGGGTAGCTGATATTGGAAGGGATGGCACATTGCAACGTGTGAGAATTTCAAACAAAATCTAAAAATACGCCAATTAAGTTATGAACAGTTTTATGGTACTTTTAATGAAGTTATGACCCTCTAAAAGTTCACCGTTAGGGTGGCCGTTGAAACAGAAAAAGAGAGGTGACAAATAAGGTGATAAGAGAAGACGATGACGGGGTGAAATGCTTGTATATTATGTTTGATTAGAAAGGTGACTGTCACTTGCTAACAAATTAAATACAGTTTATCGCTTACAAAGGGGAAGGGGTGATATCGTCCAGGGATTTGAGTCATAGATGCACTATTAGCACGATATTTGCCTATAATCAGGATAATGGTGTCGTGGAGCTGGGCAGAGCAGGTTGGTCTTAAAATGATATCGCTCAGACACCCATTTCCTCACGATGTTAATAACGAGGTGTTAAAACAAGTTATGTGGAATTAATCGCTGAACTGAGGTCGACATAAGCCGATTTATTTAAAGTAATCGATGAATTCATTTGCTTTTAACAACATCTTTACTAATAAAGATAAATCGGATAATGATTTATACAGAGATAATTAAGCGGAACTGGCATTATGAGATGCACGGAAGATTTACCATTTAGTTCGACTTGCATAATGCATTCGGTCACGAATCAGTTCCTGTAATTTTTTATTATGTTAATGTGTTGTAGGACATAACCGGCAATATTTTGATTTTAATTTTAGATCAGCGAACGAATGTGGGTGGTCATTAATCTCATTGTACGAAAATAGAATTTCATTAATATGGCATTGAATGCTACATGACCGTTTGACAAATTGACAATAATTAACTGGGATAATCCTCGATTAGAATAGAATATTGGCGACGACCATTAAAATGTAAGTCACGTGATCTGATTTGAGTAATGACAAACTCTGTCAGATCTGATACTCACTCTCGGGTAGAAAATAGAAAGTCGTAATATTTTGTTGTCGCCTGTTGTCTCAAAACGATTATATGCTTGAAACTGATACCTTATTACCCATTCTGACATTAACAAGATATCGAAACATTCCTTAAGATCCGGAAGTAGTCACTCGACCTTATGACCTTAATCATCTTGGTTTAAAGTTCTTGAGATGATTAATATTTAATGCCGCTATCATAAGACTTTCAAATTACTCGTGTTTTAGTAAGTACCTCTACTTGATAAATATATAACCTGCAGATTTATAAGCAGCCAATCGAGATTTCCATTCAAACAAAATCACGACTTTCAATCAAACAGTCCATTTTGCCTTGGGTAGTTAGTCTCACGACTTTCGTGCAAATTTGAGAGACAGGGCTGGTTTACAATCACATCCAGATTGACATCATAATTGCGTGCTATTTTAGGAAATCCCAACACAAACGAAAGTATGCACTTCTTCGGACTATATAGGCTAAGGGAGACGAAAATAAGCCAAATGCTATTGTGGGATTATTCACGAACTATATACAGCAGGGTTGTTTATGTTTGTATTCAGAGCTTGCAAATCGTGATTTATAACCGGAGAAACCCTGATATAAAGTTTGCTTAAACAGTGAAAGAAGTGGCTGACAAGAGTCCATCAAAGTGATAATAATAGTATGAGTGACCAACCGGTAAATAGACAGGCCCACGCGCGTCTCTTGTTCCAACAAAATGCATGAGAATTGTAATGTAGTCGCTGTATTCATGGGTGTAATATCATGGTACAAACGGAAATGGAATCGAATTCTTTGCAATGGTGGTGGGTGTTAATTTTTAAGCAATGTACATGCCATGTATAGGTACATTCGTGAGTCCACATCGACATCAAGGTCTTGGTCCAGGGATTATTATTGAAGGACGTCATACAAAGAAGTAAAGTTGAAATTCAAAAGATTACCTACGCAATGTCTGATACTTCTGCGGACACGCCTGCTTACAGCATCATCCACCCGATGACAGCTGACAAATGAGTGAACGAAACTCAAACTAGCCGTTGGGTTGACTTATAAACAGTGACAAGTCATCTCTATTATCGCCTAGCCCTTGTCATATACCCACATTCTTATCATACCGCCTGTATTATATTTAGACCTTGATGAAGATGACTGGGCGCTCACGGGATGCGGCGTAGAGGGCGCCGTACCTGGTCAGAATGAAAGTTGTTGCTTTGTTTGCATCTTCTTTAGATTTATACAAGAATCCTTCTGTATTCAAGTTCAAATCTGTTATCAAAGAATAAAACAGGAACTTCTAAAGCGCACAGACGCTAGATCTCAATATATGTAAATGCTGCACTTCCTTTGGTTAGGAAATTAAAAATACTTTAGAAAGTACTTTTTGAAATGATTATCACCACTTCTATGAAAAATAACTTGTCAGCGGTTGCAGTATTACACTCTTTACACAATTAAAAGGGGCAATTTGTTTTTGTTTTTTGTGTACATTAGGTTTGCCAACTGGGTTTCATAAAAGGAAGGCATATATAGGCCGGTTGTGCCTTTTTTAATGTCACAAAGCCAAGGGCACACAGAAAGAAATTTCTACGCATCGGTATTCTCATCTGTTGTTATCCTCACAAACCTGAATCCTCTGTTTGTTTCCAAGGCATATCATATTCTAGATCCGATGTCCTATCACACGGGTATCACATCATCATAAGCTCGTAGATTTGTAAGGGGTTAAACGAAAGAATATGACCCAAACATTGAGAACGCTCTCTTCACTTTCACGAATTTCGACTGAAAAATGACGCTGTCGTTTATTTGTCCAAAGTCACGCATTCCCACTCCTGGCTCCATTTCATTGGTATCAAAATGCATTGTGCAAGTTTCTGTTTTTTCCTACCCATCTACCTATCTTTTGTGGATGATATTGTTGGTTTGTGAACGCTCCGTTTGAAATAAATGACCCGTGTCAACACAATGCAGGTTGATTTTCCGTTTATAACGTCACAATGGATAGATGATTACAATTGAACTTGACAGGTCTGTATTGGGATTTAAAAATCTGGAAATGCGTTTCAAATACTGATAACCTTCCCATGAACAAAAAATAAATTGATAGGCCGTTTCATATTGTCTTTGTATGAATCATTAGAAAATGGTATATGTTATGGCTACTTTCGTTATTTGTTTTCATTCTAAAAGAGATGCCTACAGGAAAGCAGTCAAGAGGGAACACATCTTTAGGACCTATTCATTGTTTTAAACAATGATGCAATATAATTAGGCCTATGGGCTACTAATATTACTAACTTGTTGACTTGGTTTTGAACCCTAGACCTTCTAGTTTCAATGCCATCTTTCTAAGTAATAAGCTACATTATTTTTTAGCATGTGAACATGATTGATAATAAGCTATAGTCGTATGTGTCTCGAGCTGCTTGCTCACAAATTGAACATTGATGAAATTTAAACCGTGCATTAACCATTCATGATTCTCGGTTGACTTTTGTGTGCGGAACGAAATGGTCAAGAATGATCAAGATTATTCGACCATCTCACATTGTCCTGGTCGGGCGAGTCTCAAGCCTGGGTCTCTCGTCACCATTGGCGCGTCCATACCATCACCCAATCATCGTTCCACTGATGGGGGAGATAGCGCGCGCGGGAATTAGTGTATACAAACAACATCTGTTCACCCTCCATCTTCCCAGACAGACTAGAGGATGACACCCCTATCCCATTCACGAAGATTTTCTTCTTTCAGGAAGATGATCTTCTTTGTTTAGGCAAGTGTGTCTCCCAGTTGTCATCAAGAATATTGATGCATAAATCAAGAGAAGTGTGGCTGGGCGTGTGGCTGTAAGAAACCAAACACCCTCGCCCTTATAGCAGTTAGTATATGACCATAATTTATGTAAGAGATAACAAGGTATAGACGGCATCAAGAAACAAAATGATGGGGGCAAACCCCGTAACCCTACCCCCCCCCCCCCCCACACTCCGTCCTCCAAAACACAACCACAGTTATCCTCGTTAATCAATTAAGAATTTAAGCATTCTGGAATAGGGTCCTACTCATTACAATGACCTAGCAATGCATAAGGTCCAGAAGGTTATTCCCTCGCAAGGAAGGTCTCTTTCTTCCCCCATTGTCCATCTTCATTAGGGGATCGCATCCCAGATTGTCATGGTGTCGTGGTTGTCACGGTAACGGATGATGGATGAGGCACGCTCTCCCAATTAAAGGCTTAAGACAATAGGGCGGTGGCAAAGCTAGTTAATCCATTGAGGTGGCTAGTCGACCAAAGCCGTCTAAGGGAGTCACTATCATGTTTCATTTTCCATTATGTCTGGAGATGACTTTTCTCCAGGTTCGACCATGTTTGTCATGAATGCACATGTGTCCTTTGAGATGATATATAAAATAGTACATTACTCACTCAAGTCGACACGTTTTTCAAAGTAGAATCATCACATCTCAAAGGTGAGTTGGAAATCCTCTCGAAAATCTTACTGTATTAAAAACAAATAGAAACATAAATGATAACACGATGTAACAAGAGATCAGTTGGTGTCGATATATGTGATTTTCTAGGTGTTTGGAAAGAAATGAGATATTGTTCTTTTTTTTTAAATGGTATTTCGATTGTTCCCTTTAACTGTTTCTCTCGACCACTTATTTTAACACAATTTTAAATTAAAAAAATAAGCTTAGTTCGAGGTGGACTTCCTTTAAGTCTGGTAATACTCCTTTTCGTCGATGTCTGTGATACGGGCTGCAATGCAGGATGGTACCATATAATTTAGAGACACTGTAACAGTCTCCTCAACTCTCAAATTATTACACCTGTCCAAAATGGGAACATAATCTAGATCACAAAGTTCATCGTGCTTACTTTTTCTCCGTACTTAAGCGCAAGAGAGAAGAAAATGGTAAAGTGTTTAATTTTTGTCATCCTGCCTTATTACAGCATAACGTTTGATAATATACATGTGCTTCTTTCAAGTCACAAATGGTACATTCACGAGTTGACACGATTTCAAACACATTTCACGATTAATTTCCGAACATTACCCTAATTCGTCGCGACTTGGGGATATGAATAATTTCGTTATATAAAATTCGTCACGTCATGTCTCTAAAGCCTAAGTGTGCATGAATCCTAAACTGTCATTTATAACATGATCCTAAATACACGAATTGACACATTTTTCCAAAATCCTGAATCTAAGGAAAGAAAATCATGACGCTATCATATAATCTTCATCGCACCATATATTCTGGTGAGAAGCGTTAGCAAGAAAAGTGTTCCAATTTTTAGAGCGAAAAATTAATGCGCCAAATGGAGCGAACGCGCCGCGTCGAATGAATGACTCACAGAAATAACCAGATTCGGCGAACCCCCCTTTTTACAAGTTATCGCAGAGTGCCATATGTTCAATTTTTATGAGTTATTACGATTAACAAATGTGGTGGAGAGGGCTCCCCCGCGGGGCATCATATTTAAAGAAGACCATCTATTTATCCTTCTCATGTCTACAGTAGCCTCTCTAAAAGCTGATTAAAATCCAACAGATACAGGAATCTACTTTCGGGAGTAAATACGGCAAATTGGATTCGGTTTGATGCGCCCTCTAATTTGTTGGTTCGAAATCCTTTTAAAGAAATGTGTCCATTCGTAAAAACAAGTTGATTAAATTTTGATTGATGTAAGATACAAACACGCTGACTCATTTCGTAATCATGCAGTTTCTATATGATCTTGGGTATATTTTCCTCTGTGAAACGATTTTGTTGTTGTTTGTTTTCACTCTCTCCAGGTACAATCATAATACCTTGTTTGGACACGTCTTTTCATGGTCAGAGACAAATTGTGAAAATATTAACCAGTTTTACTCTTTGCTCGTCTACTACTCATAAATATTCATGTAATAAATTACATTACACTGCAGAACTGATTTTGTCTTGAATCTAGACAAACTTAAATATCTTAACTGTTAGTATTTTAATCGTGTGGGGATTTCCGACAGGCAGACAAAAACTGGGAAATATATTATTTTGATAATGCGACAACGAAATCAAAAGAATTCCACAATACATGCAACTTTCTCAAGATGTGCTTAATTTGATATCGTTACTCTTTTTCTAGATAAAGCATGACTTAAACAGCGACGAACGAAATCAATAATAAAGCAAATCCGACAATCCCTTTTACATTATAGATTTGTGTTTTTTAATTCAATGCTTTGTCTGACAGATTACGGGAAAACCCCCACTTCTGTTAAATAAATCCCATCGTAGATAAATTTCATGAAATAATGTACTTTTTGTGTCTCGAAATACGAGATGATGGATTAACTTTAGACAATGATTTGCTCTGAAATTAAAACGGAAGCTTATCTCGCGACGCATCGCGGTTTCATCTTGATCTACGTCGTGTAATATTAGCCTTATTTCAACCTTGTATATAGGGAGCTTAGAAGATTAAAAGACTAGTCGATATGAAATGACTTGTCATTTCTTCGTCACGATGACCTAAAGGGGTCAGGATTGCGAAGTGATTGTCATTCTGAAGTTCACCGTCCTCCGAAAGCCGTCTATTGTGTTTTCGTCACTTTTATGTGATGTGATATGGGAATACTGTTGAAAAACTTTCCCCCGATACATTCTTTGCTGTTTTTGTAACTTCTCACACTTCTCACTCATTAATGTTTCTGTATACTACAAAATGGGATTCCCTGATTATATCCTCTTGAAAAGGCACTATATAAATCCAACTATTATTATTATTAATATTAATTCAGGCGGTATAGCGAAACAAATATTTTTGTTTGATCGAAGTGAGCGATCGCGAAGTCCTCAGTCGTTCTCCCATCTCTCTTACACATCGTCAAAACACATCTAAGTTATGTCATGATGTTTATCCATGGATATATATATAGATGTAATTGCTGTTCATGCATAGCTGGGATCTTGAGTCTTCGCTATGGAATTCCTGGGGATGAGAGTGTTCTCGGTGACGTCACAATTTGTTGAAAGCTCCGTGATGTCGTCTGCTATTTTTGTCTGTGCTGGATTAAGGTGTACACCAGTGTTGGTCCAGTACTGGAAGTTGATGTTTTATGACCATCTGAAAATCGTGCATGTTCAGCATCCTAGATAAGAAATCACAGTGCTAGATTTATTCTCAAAGTCGTTGAAAAGCAAATTAATCATAGAGTTAACATTCTTAAATCTAAGATACTGTTCAATAATTCCTCATAGCGTAAAGAGAAAATACCTGAATGAAAAAAAGAGCATAATTTGGGCTAATTGCAAATTGTAAATTTAATTCTTATTTGTAATTTCCCCTGAAAGCGCACGGCCTCCCCCCTGTTATGGGGGGGGGGGGGATTTGATTTGCTTGTTTACATCATAAGGTGCTGTGAATTATTGCCAAGCTTCCCTCTCTCAAAAGTCAAATCCACATCTGTATTGTAAACTGAAACACAATAATGCTCTATACATTCAGATGCCATACTTTTCGAGAGTGCCTCTTAAATCAGGGGTCGCATTCGAGCTATGAAAGAGAGAGAGAGTGATTGGTGATGCACATCCTTGTCTGACTGTTTCGGTAATGGAGCCTCTTTATCATCTCTCTCTCTCTCTGTCTCTCTCTCTTTCTCTTTCTCTCTCTCCCTCTCTTTCTCTCTCTCTCTCTCCCTCCCTTTCTCTCTCTCTCTCTCTCTCCTTCTCTCTCTCTGTCTATCGCTGATGCGAGCCGCCCCGCGTCTGGAGTTTCAGAAGAGGCATCTTCTTAATAACATGTTTGTCATCGGCTTGGTATGAGATGGTTCGGCGGAGAGGGGATGTCAGGTTCAGTCTGGCGCTCATTTCTCGAGCTGTCCACTCTCACCTCTCTCAAATCCTTGGACGGTTCGGAAGGGACAAGGGGCAGATATTATTATCTCAAGATGGACCCCTTGAGTATCCCTGAGCCAAGAGGCATTATATAGCTATCATACCACATGGTTTTGATCAGTATGCTATCTTCATATAGTCCAAAGGCTTCCAAGATCAGCACGAACGCAGATATTCCCATAGAATCGCCATTTATCCAAAGCACAAGTGTCCGGAAAGCTGGCAATTGAGAGAAGTCTTTTAGAGAAAGCAGTTTTTGCTTTCCCAATACGCCGACTTCCAAGAGTCTCTTACATCACATTGCTCACTTAAAGCGCTTTTATGTGAACATTGTGGGCTTAGCGGAAGTAATGAAGCCCCCTTTCCCCTTCCTCAGTGCATACACAGCTTCACATCTACCGTGGATCGTACTGCGCATGCTCCACAATTATACTAACACTAATCAAGTCTCTTATCTGACTTTCGACACTAAACATTATAACCAATCTTAACCCTACATGATTGTATAACCCTAACCCTCAAATCCAATCGTCATCCTATATACAATTATCTTTGACGAAATGAAAGCCTATGGGAAAGTGTCGCTGGAGCAAAATTAATGTCGGATCATTCTGCCAGGATATTTAAAAAATGATTCCACAAACTTTCGAGAAATCAACCCAACACAATTTCAATAGCCTTGATCATCAACTATTGAAATGGTTACAAATTGCAAAGATATATTAAGTAATACAAACATGATTAATGTGATAAACAATCATGAGAGGAGGGTAATGAATTTGCCCTCGAGTCACTGTTAGTTGGAGGTGTTCGCAATCGTGTTCAATCAGTTAGACTGGGGTTAGGATGGCTTAACCCGTTCAATACTGAATTCTTGCATTCCCATTGGCTTTACACAGGGACCACCCGATTCCCGTAGGCAATGGCTTAACTACTCCATCAGCCCATTTTCCCAGGGTCAGAAACTAGTTCACAGTGGGGTTCATGTCAGAAGGTATTAACTCACTTACGAGACGGGAGGAAGATAAGGGGGTAATACGAATCAGATTAACGTGCATCATCATCCCTTCGAATATCCTGCTTCAATATGAAAGGATGTTTTAATCCAGCGGTTTAGTGGTAGATTAGGGAAGATAGGTCAATATAGGGTAGAGAGCGTTATGAAATTCGTGTGCCCCAATTTCAAGCCAACTTAATTTAATCTGCAAGAACTGATGCGCATAAAAAGGGGCCTCTTCTGAATTTGATTTGTGGAGAAAACATCTAAACACTAGGAACTACTCGAAATAAGTAACCCGAAGAAATTAAGATATGTTTCGGTTATCAGTGACGTCTTATATTTCGCATATGGAACTAAACTGAAAATCAGGCGAACTTTCTGTACCTTTCAATTAAAATGAAATCCTGATCGCAAGATAAGAGACTATCTCTGAAAATTCCAAGTTGACCTATTGATCACGTGACTTGATTACTTAATCGATTGGCCACGCGAGCCGTGATCAATTTCCCTTTTGAAGATTAACGACTGGGTATTCATATGATTCAGCAGAAAAGATTTTGATTATGGAATTATGGATTAATGAGGGCTTAATGTCAGAGGGCAAGGTGTCCTAATACACCTGTCGCAAGTGAGTAGCAATGAGAGCAGAGGATTTGGCATGCCATATCTTAGAGTTCGATGAAGAGATTGGGGAAGTGGAGTGGGCATAGAGGGAGGGGTAGACGAGAGAGTTAGTAGAGAGAGAGAGAGAGAGAGAGAGAGAGAGAGAGAGGATGAGGAGGAGAGTGTGATGGACACTGGGTTGAGAGAAAGAGAGAGAGGGGGGTGGAGACAGACAATAGAGGAAGAAAAAGATAAAGAAAAAGAGAGGGAGAAGAAGAGAAGAGGACAGAGAGAGGGACAGAAAGAGGGAGAGAGAGAGAGAGAGACACACAACAAAAAAACAGAGAAAGAGAGAGGGGCCCCTTCAAATGGTGCCAAATGGTGATTGGAAACACACTTTCAAGATTTGCCCAAGGATGTCGTATAATTGATTAAGGTCCACCTTTATCCAATTATAGTCTTTGAATATTAATAAGAAATCCGTGTGCCAACAGAGAAATTAAGTAATACTTCATGAGCCTCATATGCCTACATGTGTGCTGGTCTATCGCTCTGCATTATAAATACCCTGCTTGAAATAAATACTGCGACATCACTGTTTGTACAAACTAGAAAGATTGCAACATTTCAAATAAATGGTTACAGTCCTCAACTTTGCTGAACTCATAAATAAACTTCTGTTTAGTTTACTATGACGGGAGGGGTAAAAACCGATCCAGTTAAACAAAAAATGGTTCAAAAGATTCTATCGTAAAATTAAACAAGAAAAATTGCAGATTCATGTCCAGTGTCAAAAGTTCACCTACATATCTATATTATCAATTGATTTAACCCTTCTACCGCCAAGATGCGAGTTTATATGCTCAGTGGTGTTTGATTTCGGTGAGCAGGTAACGAAAGGGGTAACGAGGAAGATGTGCAAAAGGACATTATTCTATAGGGAGTTCCTCACAATCCCCGAAGACAATTTTCTGCCAGAAAGGTGGTGTGTTGACTCAAGATCTGTGCAAACCTCTCCCGGGATTGTCATGGCTCCTTGGGGAATTACTGGCCTAATATTCAAATATTCAATATTTGAGAGCAAACACCTCATCCAAAGTCATATTCAGTGCAAGGCGATTGAGCACGACATAGCGATGTAGTTTAGCGCGTTAAAAATTGATTGATATCGATAGCGGATTGGTCGTCTGCGAATAATAGCGCGTTTTGATACTGCCAATTTGAAAATTAATTGATCAGTAATTTACACAATTGATACACTGTCAAAAATGATTTAGACAGAAGACATTCTAGCATACATTCCCTTGAGAACTTTGCCTGCAATTATCACCTATATATGAGATAACCTACAGTGAGTCACAGATTACATATTTGAACAGTTTATGTCTTTATCAATCACTTCCATCTATGAGATAACTTTGGCACCACCACCACGTTTGTCGATTCGTATCTATAGCTAGCTGTCACGCACAATCAGTGTCGATTGGTTTGAATGGTTTAGAACACCGTGATATTGATTCATGAATAGAAGAATTGATTGTCTCCAATCCAGTCCACTCTGCCACGATTTGATTACAAATGTCACGAAGTACTAAACCTTTAGCAGCACTGTCATAGTACATAGTTCAATCGTATAATTATTACGTAATGCGGGCTTAATTCGGATGCGGTTATGAGGAAATAATTAATGAACTTTGAATGATAACAGTTCGGGTGTTTGCAACGTGGACGCGATTTGAGTGAAAGTAACCTAAGGTTGAAATAAGTTCATGTAAAGTGTAAAGCAATGGTAGCGACTTAACTACGTTGTATTGTACAATGTTCATTGTTTAGTGATTTTCTTGAATAACCTCTCTTTCGTGTCAATCACTAAATTCCAAGATTATAGCCTGTTTTGAACAGTTCTTTTCTATCAATAATTGCTACCTCTAAATGTTAACGTCTCTCACCAGCTGGAAGCCCCAAATTCGTCCCATGCTGCACACATGAATTGTATCCGATAGTTATTGAAATAAAATAATCTTCTTTTGTCTAATTATATATTCTTATTTGTATTTCTTTTAATCCAGGTTCGAGCTGAAGTGAATAGGTGTTCCTGTCCAATGCAGTTTCCTATGATCAGAATAGCAGAAGGAAAATACAGGATAGGGGACTCCAATACGCTCATCTTTGTTAGAGTGAGTATCCATTTTATTACTGTATTCATTGGCGTAGCCACATGATTGCATTGCCCCTCCAATCTAGGGGCCAAAATTGAACAAAAATAGAAAAATTAGAAAGAAGAGAAAAAATGGAAGAAGGGAAAGGATAATACTCGAGAGGGGGTGATAATGAATCCCTAATCCTCCCATAATCAATGGCCTTGTTAATCTGCATTTCATCCATGAGGTATATTAGACAGGTGCCCCTTCCCCGTGATGCCAGTGTACCTTTTTTTTTAGTCTTTCTTCATCATTTCATACATCCTCGTATCTCCTCCTTTTCTCAGCTTTTTTTAACCAGCTTTTTCCCTTCTCAGCATAATTTATCCTCTCTTCATCTCCTCGCGATCTTTATTTCATTTATCATTTTCGTCTGCATCCTGTTTTTAATAGCTATTCATCTTCTTGCTCGAAGTAGTGTTTTCTATTCATATCCTGAAGCGAACAGCGGAAGAGATACGTTGTCTTGTACAATCAATATTTCCCGTCACATTTGTTATTCACCCACCGATATAGTTGAATATATGGGACTACATGTCTAGCATACCACTCTAGGTTCTTCCGTCCATCAACATTCTGCGTATGAAACGCTATCTACTTGAACAATGTTGCGCTCCTTCATAATTTTTTTATTATTATTTTAAACCCTGTATCGTTGAACATGATTTATTTCTCTTCAAATTATGTATATAAATTGGAGTGCTTTCGTATATAATTATATCGGTATTAGGAAACGTGGTTGTGGTTGTTGTACATGAATGTAAGTCAAGTAACACACCATGGTTTGATGACCATCGAAACGGATAGATTTTATCCTTCCATTATTTCGTAAAATAATCAGATTATATTTTGCTGCCATTTGCAAGTATTTCTTAACACATAAGGTGGTCTCTTCCAGATCTAACATGTTTAAAATAGCATATAGCAGTAGCACTTATAGATCTGCATGTCATCTTTTATTATCTAAAAACAAGTTAATCATGATATAATACAAATCGTGATTAGCAGTTTTATTTAAAACACTGCCCTCCTCAAAAATGCGTGCGTCAATCTGGAGATTTGACCAGGTTAGACCATGATTCAATCTGTTATTGACTTCCAGCTTCAACACATGTGCAATATTTTGACTCAGAAGTGTTGATAACTCGTGCTTACTCACTCATACCGAGTTCGTAATTTAATTATTTCAATTGATCTCTTAATCCATACCCTATCAAATCTGATTATATCAAACATCATTGGACACCAAGGCACCCCAAATTATTCGTGCAATTTAAGACTTTAGTGTTACCCTAAGAAATGACGGACAGGCCGTGTTTTTGCTCTTGTGATATTGTTTCGTTCTGGTACTTTGTTGAGCTCTGGTTTTAATATCTAGGATTAATAATAGTGATGAGTGCCTTATGATGGTTAAATACCAATTAGCGTCATTTAAAAGGGATCTCTTTGGTGGTTTTACACTGGTAAATCAAGTAGATTGAGCTCGTAAATTTATTTCATTATTGTCTCTAATTTAATTTCCTTTGCTAAATTTATATAGTCCTGTCTGTGAGCTGTTGGCCAAAGTTAAACAAAGATGGCGTGCTTGCTTTTGGCACCCTTGATCCATGCTAATACTGTTCTTTAAAACGCCAAAAGCTTTTCTGTTTTTTCGGGAGTGTGGGTGGGGGGGGGGGGGGGGAGGGGGGTCAGAGGATACCAATTGCAATTTCAGTTTTGGTCTTATTCATTATTATTGTCTCAAGCCCTCTTTTCTCTCTCTTCTGGCCCTGTCAACTTGGTACGCAACCTTCCCGATGTTACTCCGCCATATTGAACATGCATGTGTTTTAATTGTTTCCTCTCGTCGTTCTGAATTTCCCATGTTATTTTTGAGAAGTCTGACACATCCATGAGAAAACTAAAAGCAGACTATAATGTTCCTATTTAGACATGATTTTGACGTAGGTAGGGTATACTGCCCATGAAACATTTACTCATCTAAGTG
Organism: Strongylocentrotus droebachiensis; assembly: GCA_035222895.1. Taxonomy (NCBI): domain Eukaryota; kingdom Metazoa; phylum Echinodermata; class Echinoidea; order Camarodonta; family Strongylocentrotidae; genus Strongylocentrotus; species Strongylocentrotus droebachiensis. Next base: position 122,426 of record JAVYIG010005236.1, read on the forward strand.
AAAGTCAGCACGCGAAGGTCATCTCCATCATCTTCTCATCTCGGTCAATTAGTTGGGATTTAAAGCGATGAAAGGTAACATACAAAAACCCGGGGACGCCCTTGGGTCTCAGTTTCGGCATTACTGACTCATTTTCGCCTCGATGTAGTCATTCATGATATGATCCCTTTTGTTTTGAGAAAGACATGGAAAAGGTCTAGTGGAGGTCGAAGCTTGTGACAATTTCCTGGAGATCCCGCGTCCAAGTTTGAACCTACCTCGCCCATCGTGCAATTATGAGCTATTGATACCACAAGGTTAAGATTGATCCCCGGTCCTTTGTAAATCCCGGCTGTGCCCCCGAATCTAATATTACCACTCTCGGTCACCAATCTTACACTTGTGTATTATATTCAGAGGTCTAAGGCCTAGGGTTGAGTGACAATCATATCATGTTCTAGCTTTAAAAGGCTTGCATTGAGATTTGAGGATGATACTACTAGGTATTCCGAGTAAAACATCGGACATGTTCATCGTGCAGGAGATTTCGTATTAGCAAAATGAAAACAAACCATTACATTTCCAGATATCACATACACTTTAATCACGTTCTGTGGTGTTGGAAAACTTTCTTGATTTTTCCTTATATTTCTTCACTTTTATCATTCAGCTATTTTCTTTTCTTTTCGAGGGGGGGGGGGGTTGTAATATCTTTTAATAACAGTTTTAGTAATTAGTGAATGTTTTGTTGCTTGTAGGAACTTTTGTTTTCGTTCTTTTGCAGAAAAATCAATGTTACCTTAGATATATGAATGTCGAGATAGGAGGGGGGTGTGGGTGTCAAGTCATGTATTGTGGAACCTATCCTTTCAAGGGTTGATACTAATTTCCTATCTCAACTCCAAGTCCAGGTCAGCGAGCTCACCTCTGTGCCCAGAGTGGCCCTTAGAGATTGGCGATATGCTGGTTAGTCCCTTAAAATGTATCATGGTTGGGTTTGGTAAGAGTCATGCCGTTCAGTCTACTCATCGTCTCCAGGGGTTTTACCAATTCTTTCTTCAATCTCGACTCGAACTCTCGGTCTACAGGTTCACATGTATGCCGTAGAGAGGCTCTAAGAGGTATATGACAGTCATGTTGCTGTTTATAAAGTGTAACATCTATGTGGCGGGGAGGAGGGGGGGGGGTAGAGTCATGCCCCTTAGAAGTACCCATCCTCCCTTGGGTTCTTACTAATTTCTTATCTTAACTGAGCAAAGTGACGCACTTAACCTAATGAACTCAATCAAGCTATCCGTTACTCATTACGTCCGAGACGTAGGGTCATCTGATTAGGTGATGTCTTCCAATCGACCTTGTCCATTACCCCCTCTTTACTTCAGCAGCTATTCCCTCTGTGACTCTAAGCCTCTAAAGACTGGTATGACTAGCCCTTTTATCGACCAGATTTCATCTGAATTATACATACTGCTACTCCTTAGGAGTTCTGTCCCTCTTTGACTGCCGGTCTGTAAAGAAAGATATGACCAAATTTCCTCTGCTGCATGGAGCTTCTTCTTATGGGAGTTCGGTCTCTCTTTTAAAGAATGTTATGACTAAAATGTGTCCAATTATCGACCAGTTTTTCCTGGGCTATAGATCATTGCGTTATTTTACTTGCTGTAAGTCTCTAAATAATTAAATGACGACCTATGTTCTTTTGCCTATGTATTCTTGCTTCTTTTAAAGAGTTAGTCCCCTTATGGCTGCAAGACCATGAAGAAAGATTTGACAAACTTTCTCCTTTTCAAGTTTTTTTCCTCTGCCATAGATCTTTATCCCTTGAGAAGTTCAGTTCCTTTGAAACTATTGGGGACTGTAAGATTTGACATGATATCGTTTTAATATTACCCTTCCTACAGTCCCGCTGGAACTGCAAGTCTCTGGAGACTAAATTGACTTACTTTTTGTTTTCGTTATTTCTACCTTGTGCTGAAGAGACTTGTAATCATGTTCACAGTCCCTAAGAATGACATAACTAGTCGTGTATTGACCTCCATTATGTTAAAAAGACGTTCAGTCCCCCTTGGACTGTTAGTTTCTAAACGATGACTTGACTAACCTTGTTTCCTCGCTCTTCTTCTTCCTCTTGCTGTAGATCCTTCGCAAGCACGTCATGGTTCGGGTTGGAGGAGGCTGGGACACCCTGACTCACTACCTGGACAAACATGATCCTTGCAGATGTATAGGTGAGTAGCCTAACGAGACAATAAGCTCAAGGGTTCAAAGCTAGGGTGATAGGGAGATTTTTTGCTACTTTTTATGTACATTAAACTCCTCCATGACTCAATTCATTCTGAAGTGGGCAGTCAAGTGTTGTAGTAATATGTCCGGACAAGTCTAATAAATATTCTTATGTTTCCGTCTGGATACCGCACAGTTATTCTTCACAAAATTCCTTTTGTTTTTACAATTCCAGCGCACAAAAAGAATCAACGACGGAGTACAGCCGGTGCAGACTTCGGACCAAGAAGCCCCAAGAGAAAGTGAGTTGATTAACTTTATTCTTCATGATTTTATGTTTTTCATAAACAAAATTGGTAAATGCAGCAAGAAGGATCTACAACGTATTTTCCACATCATAGATATATCTTATTAGTCATGTCTTCAGTTTATATTGCCTAATCAATCATGTAAATCGTTGAATAGTCAATTGCGTAAATTTGACTTAAAGTGAATGTTTGAATGCATAGTAAGACCTGTATTTATTTGCTATTTCAGGAGTTCTGTGAAGCCATCCGATGTCTACCACGCCCTCAACGGCCAGAGTTCAGATGGTACTACCTCTCCTACAGAGAGTGGAACCACCCGATCCAACTCACCAACCACGTCTCCGAACCGTCGAGTCAAACCTGACGTCCGACCTCGAAGCGCAGTCATGTCACCTCCTCGACGACAGAGCAACGGAGATACATACCGTCCAAATAGCCTGAACCTCGGTGTCAGAAACAGTCCACGAAACAGTCCACGTCCGTTGCGCAGAGGAAACAGTTTTGATTCCTCACCGAAGTTTGTGACATCACCAGACTCTAGTGACACTTACAGTAACTCTGACCTTGGTGGCCCTGTCACCCCGACAAAGGACTCTACTTTGAAACGAAACCATAGTCGTTCCAACGCACGTAAGGTGACACCTGATTCTGATAGTACTGCTTACAGCGAACCGGTGCCTATGAGCGTCGGGAGCCCCCTCCGAAGAAGGAACTCAACGAAGCAAACAACATCGAATAGTAACAGAACATCTCAGACAGCGACAGAAGAGTTCATGAGGCGCAAACGTCAGCAAGCTAGAGCACAATCTGTGCAGGGAGCAGACTGTAAGCTTGAGCGTGAATCTTGTATCCAGAGTGCACCGACCAGCCCAACCAGGAGACGTGGCAACCCTTTGAGCAGTAGCATGAGATCAGCAAGCAGGCCACGCGACTTGGTCAGGCGGGCTGCTGTAGGTGCAGCCGATGAAAGGCGAATGGAAAGCGGTAGTGGCCGGGAGTCTCGTGGAAAGACTGTTAAGACTACAGGTGATTCTAAGCTACCTGTAAGAGAATACAGCCCGAGTCCGAGTTTAAGTCGAAGAAGTTCAACCCCTGGTGGCCTCTCACGGAATTCACGTGCTCAGTCAGCTAAGACGAGTAAGGAAATGGACAAAAGGCGTCTATACAGTTCAGAGGAACCTGTTATGATGATCAGGCGTGATGATGATGGAAGACATCGTGTGGACAGCACCAGCAGCTGCGAATCTAATGGCAGTAGTGTCAAATCTGGCTCAAGAAGCCTAAGTGGTATACCAAGTAAAAGACTCTCTGAATCCAACACGAACAATAATAGGTATAGAAGTGTATCCGTAGACAGATCTAACAGTAACTCTGGTCAATTTGGTGCTGCTAGCGAACGCAGGAGGAGCTTGTTTGAGCGAACAACCAGTGATCGTAAACACAGCGATCGTACACAAAACGATCGTAGGAAATCTCTAGATCGGTCAAACAGTGGTTGCAAGAAACCTTCGGTAGAACGCCCGTCTCTGCAAATACAAAGAGTACATTCAGAAAACGTCCAACCAAGATCTAGGTCACTGTCCCGCGATTGGCAGACCAACAGTCTTCGACACCCCAAGACAAGCAGCAACAGGTCGCAACATCCTCTATCAAGGCCTCTATCGAGGAGCTCATCTGCACGGGGTAGTCCTGTCCGTCGACGACGATCAGACATTCCATTCACACCCAACCATCTACGACCTGACTCATGGGATAATGGAGCAACTGCAAGTGTCCCACCAACAGCAACTCGGTCTCGACTCCGACCACCCACAGCCATTCCGTCACACCTGAAACCTGACCATTCTTCCATGACATCAGTCAGATCAGACACCCGTCGTGACAGTCGCCCAACAAGAATCCCTTTACCTTCTGGTCACAAGCGCCTCATAGAAGCCCAAAGCAGATCCCGATCCAACTCACTCCCAACCATCCTTGCGGATCTCCTGGAGGCTTGGCAGACTGTTCAGGACAGCACCAGACAGCTTCAGAACATGGATCCTTTTGACATGTCGCCGTGTCGAAGCAGTGAAGGGGATTCCATATCACCGACATCCTCAGTCCGCACAGCACCAGACCTCAACCATGACTCAGGCTATGAAGACAATGCTATCCTCAAGTTCTCACCAAATCTTAACAATCATCATCCCGTACTTCCCTCTATTGATTCCAATGAGAATTGATAAGATAGACCAATGACATTCAACAATTGCTAGTTGATCCTTCCTATCCGTTACTATCATTTATCACATGCTGCTGGTGAGGGTCCTCACGCCAGTGTACTCATCTGTTTCACCAAGCGCTATAGACCATGTAAATTTCTTAATTGTTGCAATTGTAGAAGCGCATCTGTGAAGTTTCTCTTGGCGTAGCTTTAAGATAAAGATTATTGTATAGATAAAAGACTATTATTTATTTTGATCCAACGTGTTATAACGTATACGTGTTGTGTGATGTATGTATTGTCATGTTATTAATAAATGTAAACGAGCTTTCCTAGATGTTATAAAGTCAAGCATAAGATGTGAGTTTATGTATTGTACACGTATATGCAGAACAGGTAGAGACATAATGTATCCTATGAAAAGAGCGAGTTTAATCAGAAAGAAAGAAAGAAAGATCCCGCCATTATTCCCTCGTTTGTGCCTTGATTCTAAATCGTGAGGCATGACGTAATGATATGATAATGTCCCGGATGATAAGGAAGAAGACTAGAATTCTAGATATAAAGTCAAGGTTTGATAAGAAAAGTTCGAGAATATAGAGAGGAAAAGGATTTTCCAAGTACTTGTATTGTAATTTTACCGCTATAGGTTAGGAAAATGCACGATATACTATGTAGATACGTATGACCCGAAGAAATGTTTTAAGAATAGAGGAAATCCAGAATGAATTTATTAATTACTAAATTGTAGGTAAAGGAGAAGGTGAAGTTCATCATTAATGTTCACAATATTATCCTCATCATTGTGTAAAAACTTGTATAACGACTCGAAAAAAGGAATAAAATAATTAGCCACATCATAACAATCTATTTTTAAATATGAAACCAATTTCATATTGAGGTTTAATTTTTAAAATGAAGAAAGAAGTATGTTAATTATGATGATAGCTTTTAAAGTATTTTAAAGTACATAATTATGAGAACGCAGTGAATTGTATGTGTATTGCATTGCACCTGGTATGCAAATAGTGGTGGAGAAATAGTGAATTTATAGTAGGCCTAGTCCAAAGTTTGGTATATGTCTATTTAATCGAAAAGGCTTAAATGATGCTGCGCTGCATTCGTGTCTATAAACCAACACGTTAGATCATAACTGCTATATAGAACTTAGCTTGTATTAGAAGCATAGATCTATATTTCATCAATCGTGTGCATACCGGTAGATGTCATAAACATGCTCTTTCAGACTGTGCATTATCTGGAGCTATTCTACAATTACTGCTTGACATTCCACGCGTGGTGTTGTTGTCCCTTCTATCTTCTAGTTAAAGCGTATATTATACATAAGTATCATGTTTTAAAGACTATGCAAATGAGTATGAAAAGGATTAAGAAAGTGCCTGCTAATTGCTTTTTAGTTGGCTTTGAAATTTTCTTTCTTTTTGGAGCTGAGTTTTGTAACAATCATTTTGACTTCCCTGTATACTTCCGTACATTTTAATTATTTATATATTTTGGCTGAAACGTAGCAATAATACGTCACCCGATCGTGTTGTTATAATTTGTAATGAGATACATGCATTTTCTTTGGAAATACTGGAGATGTTGAATTATGGTTTGAAAACTAGAGATTTTCTTGTTTTTATCCGTTTTTGAGGCAATAGAACGTATAATTGGCGATGTAAGAAATGAGTTGTTATATTGATTTGTATAAATGTATATACAATATTGAAATAAAGATTTATGAAGATGTGTTTATGAGTAAAGCAAAACTTGTCAAAGGCGAATTGGAAGAGAATAACAGAACGATTGTTTGTATGTTGATTATGTTTATTAAACTATTGGTGTACTGTACATGTAGATATATTATGGTATATATTGTCCTCGTAGATTTTGAATTACTTTCTGTATTGCTTTTGCTGTTTCTTTCTATTTAATTATGTTGCAGTTATGTAGATTATTTTTCATTATGTTATGACTTTTGCTTGTTTGTTTTTTTCTCCAAAGTTTTGTGTATATCTTTCACTGTACTGTGCAGTCAACGTCAGTTAATACATTCTTCAAATATATGCCCTGTTTAAAGAAAATAAGTGAACATTTGTAATACCCTTATTCATGTTCAAACATTATTAGGTAACTACGCATCATTGTAGTTTTATTTAGCCTTTAAATATCTATGAATATGTAAAAACATTTGGCATCAGTTTCCTATTTTAAAATCTAGCGGATTAACGATTCATTATATGCCCCATTCCCTAATTGCTAGTTGATAACAACCAGATATTTAAAAAATAGTGATATTTTGTTTGTTTAGTTCCCCGTATGTTTCTGAACAACTTCAATATAGATCGAATATGTTAATATTCACTTTGTTTGGTTTTTCTCACTAAATTGCTTTTAATTTGAATGGTCTTTAAGATTTTTTCCTACAGTCAAGATTCATAGAAAATTCCTGCTTTTTTATTCAATGTCATTTATCTCCAAAAAATAATGTATTTGTTGTCTGTACTGTCCTTAACTATAAGTTAAAAAGAAGTATAACTTCAATTTTTTTTCTACTCGATATTTCTTTTTGTTGTTTTGTCATGTATGTTACGAAGCATCGTCTGAAATAAATATGCTGGCCTAAAGATGAATCGTGATTTTGTTCTTGTTTATTTTGTATATTGTATAGTGTATACGATATAAGACGCCCACCGTAAGCAGGGTAAACTGAACGATCCGACTTGGGTTCGATCTTGGAAGACCTCTCAAATACATCAGATATGGAAATTAAGCCCAACAAATCTACCAAATTTGAATGATAATAATTATAAATACTAAACATCGACATGTTAGTGCATTGGTAAGCTTTAATATCGGAGCTAAAGGTCAAATCGGCTTCAAATCGAACACTATCGCAATACGATTTGAGCCGATAATGCCTTAAAGACTAAAAGGCCCATAATGCGCCATCATCTCAATTTTTACAATTAATATGACTATAACTTATTGTATCTCCAATTAAGAATACTTAACATATTTTATTTTCCACATAATTATAATAATGCTGTAGTGTCTTACAAAACCAAACTCTAGTCGGATCGGACAGTGCTGTAATCTATTTTGGGACAATTTATATACAGTGCGCTACAGGCTCGAATATTGACATGCATATATCAAAATGATTTTGATCATGTTTCAACTAAATGCAAACGATGTTACTACCACTCACAACTGAACTTACCACTTCCAATTTCACCATCATAAAGGAACAGACACGACTTTTGATATGTATTTTATATTATTGTTTTGATTACATGTCTTATGAAACTTATATAAAACATTTAAACAAATGATTTTAGTTTCTTATCATTCATTTCCTTTTAACTTTACATTTCGATTTGATTTCAGCAGAAGCATAGATACTATTTTACATTTAAAAATGAAATAACACAGAGTCATTACATAATGCTGCGTACAGCAAGATAATCAGGAACAAAAGATATCATGCTTTACTGAGATGAAAAATGAACATATTTGAATTCTGTGTGCGTTTGACAACAAAAAAATAGAACAAACAAAACGTTAAAATATTGTACGGTATAAATGATTTAAAAAAAACACAGAAAGAACATCTTCCATTATGGCGCGAACAGATAATGACTTTAATTGAAAGATGTATCAATGCCTTCTTTCTATGCATCTCAAATATCGGCAGTTGATTATACATATATATATTTAAAGATCATGGCTTTTGGTAGGCTACGCCACAACTTTCTATATATTATATTTTGTTTTCAATGGCTATTCCAAAAGTAATTTTCAAATAATTCCGAACTGCTCATCTGCTATACACATATTTTTCGTCACATCCATTCTATGGCGTCATAGCTATTTGAGTTACTGAAGCCTTACATCCAGTTCCCCGTGAATAGTATTATTTCTTTCACCCATGTTCACCCAATGTCAAAACAATTTATTAATTGATAAATTAAATATGACTCTGTACTGTAAGTTATTTCATCCCTCTAAATTGTCAGCATTGTCTTATAATTATCATAATCTCAGTAAAGATTATTATGTTGTCTTCTTGTAAACGCTCATATCCGACACCCGTTGAATCTAAATGCGTTCCCGATGTTATTAATTATATTTCAGCCAACATTGTTATACCGTTTGTGATGTGCTCATTACTCTGACCAGGGCCCTGTTTCACAAAACATGTTATCAATAACAAGTTACAATGACTGTTATAAGCTACTAAAATCGTAGCTTACGATTGGCCGAGAACACATTTGTCATACTAATTTAGCATTTGTTAAAGACAACAAGTTTTTATGAAACAGGGCTCGGGTATAATTAACACAACTGAATCAAAAGGACTAACCATTATCATTTGTGTTACCATCTTATTCGTTTACTTCATTCTTTCTCCACACTCAACGTTCCTCTTCTTCTAACTATACTCCTTGATCTTTATATATTTCTTCGGTGTTAACACCAGTCTCATTTACACTCTTTTCTAGTATACATATAAATAAATAAATCTATCCTTCTACGTCCGAGGAATTGTATTCAGCTTTTATCTGATTCTTGTTCTGAAATACCCCAGTATCGTTGGCTTATTATAAATTCGAAATACAACACAGGATTAATAATCAATCTTAATTCAAATTTTAAATATATTTTTCAAAGGATGAATAACTAATTAATCTGTGTAAAACATACCTTTCTTATAGATTAAACAGACTAACTAAACCTGGGTATACCTATTCTTTCGATACGAAATAGCTGTAAAGATAGAAAACGGGTAAAATAATATTCCAAAGTTGGGTCTGCATAGTGGGTAGAAAACAGAGGTCAGCAGCGAATCTCAACAATTACAAAAGCAATATATCAATTCTAAGAATATACGCTAGGTGCAATATGATCTATCTACATTGTATAGTCATTACAAAAGTCGTTTATATACATATTCATAAACTATATATTCCTGAAACTACACGTGTTTACATTTTTAAGAATGGACTCTAACTATCATACTTCCACTGTGCTCGAGCGTCTGTCGTCGTATTTTAAATTATCGCCTCCCCGTGAATTTCGTTGTGTTACCGCCATCTCGCGTTGCATCTTCTCCAGCATAACTTGCATCTGTCTCAGCTCGACCTCCTTTTGCTCCAGCATTCGGTCTTTTTCTGCGACTTCGTCGAAGACTCCCGAGTCCCGCTTGAGTTTGCTGATGATAACAACAGAAAATATTTAGAATTAGGAATAGCCAATAAATACTTGCAAAGAAGGATTTATACATGTACCATTCTAAAATCATTACACACCTTAGAGGTGTATGGGTACAATTTCGCAAGGGGGTGGGAGCTAACGTCTGTTACCCGAAAATCATCATTAAGGAATCGAGCAATATAATGAGCATTTTTGAGAGTGAAAACCTTCCTTTGCCATAAGAATACACTTAGCAAGAGACAAAATTTACAAACAGAATGCTTTGCTAACCGAATGCGAGGTGTTTGGATTTTTTTAATTTTTGTTTATCAGGGTATGTAATTCCTGTCGAATCCGTGAAAAGGGAGTGAGGGAGGAGGGAGTGACGGAGGAGGGAGTGACGGAGGAGGGAGTGAGGGAAGAGGGAAACAGAGAGACAGAGAGAGAGAGAGGGAGAGAGACAGAGAGAGAAGGGGGGTAGAGAGGGAGCTACTAGTGGGTATAGAAAGAAAGGGAGAACAACAACAACAAAGAAGAAGAAATGAAAAGTAATGGGAAATTTGTTTACTGATGATTATCTTTAGGTAATCTTCATAGGATGAAACTAGGGGTAGAAGAATATATACTCTAGTTATATTGCAGAGTTAGCATTATGGCATTCTAATGTGAGATAGTACAGTTCCCAGTCTTACAGAAATGAAAGTTAAGATGACGATGAGGGCGACAAACAGATAAATAACTCGGCAAACGATACATGTATACGTTATAAATTGTTATCATAAAACGATAAGCACTAATAACACGAAAAAAATGATCAATTAGCTAATTTTAAAATTTATTTTGTTAGCTTTACTAATTCTTCCAACTTCTATCGTGTCTCACTCTTCCTCCATCTACTGAGCTTCCAATATCATATTACCACTCTTCTTTTACATTCCCTTCACCACTATCAACGAATTAGTCCTTCAAGAATATCGATTATATATAATTATTACACAGAAATACAAAATCGACAGAAGACAAAAGAGTTTGTTAGGTTTTACAAGTAAACGATATAAAGTAAGTCACAAAATGAATGATTCTATGATCGGTTAATTGTGTCTATAGTACTATATAGGCCTTCGATAAAACATAAAGTAAACAGTTTGGATACCTTTCATTCTTGCTGTATTAAAACAATGAAAATGAAATAAAACATCAGATTATGGTTAAATTATTGAATATATTGCAAATTTGAGAATTGTATAATTTCTACACTTTTGACGAAAACTATAAAATATAATTTGACTATTTACGCCAGAGTAAAAATGTTTTTTTTTAGTGTCATTTGTAATGTCATTTTGAAGAGGATTGTCAGAATGTATTCAACCTGTTTGTTAATCTAATTGATGTATTTGTTTTGTGCACATTTATGTATTCTCATGTTATTCATTGTTGTCTTCGGCCAGTGGAGGCCACTTTCGGTGTTTTTAACGTGGACAATAAAATCTGAATCTGAATCTACTCTTATTACAGGTAGCATCACAATTATAACATTTATGTTAACATCTTTCGTGAGTTTGTATCAATTGTTTCAGACAATCAGCGTTTCCATTTCCAAAGGGCATGTGTTATTTTGTCATTCTTTGTTGATCTTTCATACAAGATGTAATGAAAACTGATTATCTCCTATCACTTAAGAAATAAGATATCGACCCAAATGATATTCTTTAGGAACTTTTTAAAATATATACTACTAAATGGAATTTTGTACACGAAAGAAGAAACAAGTAATCCTTAACTTTAAAATTATGTCAATCCTATTCCGACATCCTACCATCTTCTTTCCCGAGTGAGTTCATAATTTCGTAACTTCTCTTATCCTGCAAAGACAAATATCCATTAAATTGTTCTATCATCTCCTGATACCCTTACCTTCTTTCCCGATGTAGTTGAGTTCCTCCTCCTCTTATCCTTCCAAGACGGTAGTTCTCATAATGTACATCACGTGTTACATCCTTCAAGTCTTGCATGTGTGTCCTGTAATCAAAGACGCCAATCTATTATTATGGTGATAATCTATTACCATACATGCCTTCCTTGTGCAGAGGAGACGTGAGTACATTGAATGAGGGGGGGGGGGGGGGGGGGGGGCACTTGCCAAAACTTTGTCCACAACAAGTGTCGTAAGTATATTGGAAGAGGGGGAAAACCCGCCAAAACTTTGCCGACAAGAAAAATAGAGAATAAAACAAAGCACCTCGTATTTCGCACACGTTGCTTATAAGGGTTGACAAAATGTCAACCAACAAATTATTATGAATTTGCCCCTCCCCCTTCAAACTGAGGGAGAGATTTGCGATACCCCTCTATCATTATCTCTCAGGTTAGCGACGTCCCTGCCCTCGTGCTTCAAGCCAGCCACACCCTGACAACAACAACAATTCATTTGGATGAGGAGAAGAAGAGAGGGAGGTGTGAGGAGGGGGGGGGGGGTGTTGGCTGTGTAATGTTCATCTTAGTTTAATAGTAAATTAAACAAAACACAAGCGGGAAGTGGTTACTGCAGTGACACAATTGTTGTTCGTCATTTCGTGTAGTTTGTTCGGGCTTGCAGTCGTGGACTGATACGTGTGACGTCCATTCAAGGCAGTGCATTAACAGGGCGTCGATCGTAGCAATCCCCATTGTCTTCGTGCGAATCTAAAAGTCCCTAACAGTAGACAATAGACATGGAACTTCTTTCTTTGCAGCATGGATACAATAGATATTGATTTGATATTATAGTACATACCTGATGAGCATATTCCTGAGCTTGACGAAGTCACAATGCTTTGGGTTCTCCACTGTATAAGAAGAAACAGAATGAATTAGCTTTACAATTGAAGATTTTCTTAGAAAAAATTGTTTTAAAATGAATAATTATATTTTCTTGAAACGTAATTGCATTGATTCTTCACGAGTTCGTTGTGTGTATGAGTTTCTCTGTTTTCCTGTCTCATTTTGCAGTCTATTCATTTTTTTAGTTGTACAGAAAAAAATAATAAATTGATGTTGAAAATATTTTACATAAACAATCTGCCTATTTGTTTTAAAATTCCAATATTTGTGTTTGTATAGTAATGCATCATTAATTTTGTATCCATTTATTAATTTTTCATTCAAATATCAATAAATGTTTGTGTCAATCTAACTAGATAATCAATCGATCAATCTATCTATCTATCTATCTATCTATCTATCTATTTATCATTATATCTATCATTCTATCTTGTAATCATAACATACCTTCCGTAATACCCCATGGATATAATCTCCCCCTCACTCTCCTCCCATTCACTTCGACTACTGTGTTGCTACCGATGACTGCAAATGGAATGCTGGCCTGTCACAAATAAAACAGAGCAGTACAATAATAATTGGATTGTCATCATATCATAAAAATATCACGTAATTGGAAGATATTCCTACTATTGAAACTAAGTTACATACGTTTTAGTTGTTCATATGATGCAACTTTATTTGATGCGTGCAATTGAGCACCTATTGAATACTATCGTAAGCACGCCCTCTGGATGCATCAAGTCAGGATGGCCGAGCGGTCTAAGGCGCTACGTTCAGGTCGTAGTCTACTTTGTAGGCGTGGGTTCGAATCCCACTTCTGACAAATACTTTTTTCAATTTTTACTCTGGTCCCATACGTCAACTAAACCATTTCTTTTTTTTTCTACACAAAATCGCACCTTATTTATATGAAAAAAAGCATATATTTTGAAATTCATCACTAAATAAAACAAATAATAATGGTGCACCCGTATAGAAATCAGCTTTTGCTGGTATATAAGATATGGATAAAATGAATAAAAACAGTTTCTTTGTAGATATTTTGATCGAATTACGACATTTCTGTGATCTTTACATGTCCTTAAGCCTCTCCTATAAGCGACTGAAAGAAATAATTGCAATCGATAACAAGAGTGACAGACCTTTCCTCATTCTATATATTCGATGATGATGATGAACAGCATTTGTATGGCGCCATTATATCTGTTTCAAAAAGCATTCAACGGCGCGAGCTCCTCCAATAAAATTAGCGTTTAAAATAATGTCTGAAGGAAGATGTGAGTTTTTTAGTGAAGCTTTGAAGTAATATATACATATATTTATCTCAGGTTTATCTCTTGTCATTATAATTATGCCAATAGCTTCTATCGAGTATTACCTTGAGTTCTTGGTCTTGTTTCTTGAAGTCTTCGTCCTCATCAGACTCACAATCAGGGAATGCATAGATACCTATCTCATGCTCGGATATCTCACGTAATATCTGATAGGGAGAGATAGAGAGAGAGAGAGAGAGAGAGAGAGAGAGAGAGAGACATAGAGAGAGAGAAGAGAGAGAGCGAGGGAGAGAGACAGAGAGAGAGAATGAGCGAGAGAAAGAGAGAGAGAGAGAGAGGAGAGAGAGAGAGAGATTGAGACAGAGAGACATAGATGTAGACATACAGACATAGAGAGATAGAGAGAGAGAGAGACAGACAGACAGACAGGCAGAGACACAGACCGAGAGACATACAGACATAGAGAGACAGAGAGAGTGAGAGAAGGTATTTTCTTTCAATCTTCAATGTCCATGTCTAAACAAATTACTGCTTTGTGTAAATCGCTTAACTTTCATTTGTACAATATTTCTAGAATCAAGAATCTGTTGACCTCTGATGCGTGCCATCATGTCGTAAGATCATTAATCCTCAGTAGAATAGACTATGCCAACTCTCTTCTTTTGAATGCTAATGTGACAGACATTCAAAGATTACAACGAATCCAAAATCGTGCTGCCCGGGTTGTTTTGGGAGGGAGCAGGTATGAATCAGCATCTCCTCTACCTAAGCAATTACACTGGTTAACCGTAAATAACAGAATCATATACAAAGTTTCCCTAATTGTCTACCAATGTTTGAATAATTGTGCACCAATGTATCTGTCTGTGCTTCTACATACTCCTCCTAGACTTCAATACAACCTCCGCTCTTCTAACGACCCCACGCTCCTCCGATTACCACGTATCAATTCAAGATCGGGGGAGTGTAGTTTCTTTTATTATGGCCCCAAAATTTGGAATACCCTCCCTTTCGACCTCCGTACCTCTCCCTCAGTTGAAATTTTCAAGAAAAAACTAAAAACGTACCTCTTCAATAAGTAAATTGTAATTCTAATATTTTTGTTTGTTATTATAATTACTCTTTTATACATGTATTATCTTGTGTTTACTATGTCATTATCTCTGTAAAGCGCTTCGAGCAATTCGTTGGATGTTGCGCTATATAAAAGACAATTGTATGTATGTATGTATGTAGATAGAGTGAAATATGATTATAAAAATAATGATTATGATGGTCAATTCTTGAAGTAATCTTGAACAAAATGAGGATGAAACGTTCCCTAACTTCAAACATTCTTACATGGCATTGGTTTGAACTATTTCAAACACAGAACTTTCTAGACTCACATTACTGCATTTAAAAATGACACCACTCTCTTCCTTCTGTCTCAACCCCATATCTACCAGTCTTGTTCTCTAATTCTACAATTATAAATAGTGAATATTAATGATGATAATGATAATACTAATTGGATTTCTATGGCGCCTTTCCCAGAGAATAAAGCGCTGTCCCTTAGTCAATCAAAGCAGGATTGTAAATGTATGTGTTCAAATGTTTTTTGAAGGACGCAAGGGACTAAAATCATTTCGTCGCGTTCGTAGTTACCTTCTCAAGTATGGAAACAATATCAGGATGAATCACATTTAAATATCAAATGTCTTTTTTAATATTTCAAATCAGTAGTGTGGATATAAGATATTGTTTTTCACTCTTGAAAACCATGGGAGCTGTCAATAATTCACACACAATTCCAAACACATTCTTTCTCTTCCTTCAACATCATCACTATCATACTTATCAATATACAAAGATTACGTAAACGGTAAAGCAGAATTTTGGGAAAGTACCAACCAATCCCAAAAGGTTAATAAATAATTGTATTTCATCATTGAAATCTTATTTGAAATACAAAGAAAATATTAAAAAAACTTCGATAATGAAGTTAAGATAGTAATAGAAATGTTATAATAATCCTTTTAAGAAATAATGTTGATCTTGTATATAATTCATGTTTCATTTTACTTTTTTTGTAAATAGTCTATATGTATTTTGAAATGGAATAATAAAGTCCCTCTAAAGAGGTAAAGATTAAAACAAAAAATCATACTTATCAAAATGATGCTTACCCTGTCTTTCATCCGTATGACTTCAGTCTTGGTGAGACAGTCTGCCTTGGCGATGATCGGTACAATGTTCACTTTGTCATGAAGCCGTTTCATGAACTCGATGTCTATTGGTCTTAATCTGAAATGATCAAGGATTCAGAGAAAAAATTATTGACTAAAAACTTCGTGTTGTTATTAAGAAATAATTAATTTCCTCTCTTAAAGGCATCGTTTGAGCAGGTTAAATCTGAGATGCATGGCCCAACGTGTTATCAGTGTCTGTGATAATGGTGTAATATTAACGCCCTACAAAAATTGCGCTTCAAAATGATCTAAAGTGCCTCAGAGAAGTAAAACATCTTTGAGTGACCGATTTTACCATAATCATTTTCCCCGATAGACTGCTGTGTAATAAAAACCGTTATGAAAACGAATTTTTTTTATTTCGATTTCCAATCATAAATATCTTGATAATCAGACAGCTGACTGATCGGCTTGTAAAAGTCATGGGGTTCCTGACTGACCTAAAGGTTTAAGTAGGCCCTAAATATCTTCTGTTTATTTATTCAAGGCAATATTATGAAAGAAAAAGTGCAATAAAAAATGGATTAAGTTGTGATGGAATTTATGAGAATTAAAAGAATATTTCTACGGAACATGGTTCCGGGGACAAAATAATTCCCTTCTCACTGCAAAAGTATATGTCAGAAGTGGGATTCGAACCCACGCCTACAAAGTAGACTACGACCTGAACGTAGCGCCTTAGACCGCTCGGCCATCCTGACTTTGATGAACCCAAATGGCGTGCTTACAACAATATTCAATAGGTTGGATTGCACAATTGCGACACAACAAATAAACTTTCGTCATATGAACAACCTATGGCAATGGCTTTCCATCATATTAAAATCTTAACATACTCTTAATACAGTGATAAATTGTGATAGCAGACTTTGCGCAAATTACCACAGGATTATAACAAAAAGGAAATATAATACCAAAACAATTAACAGAAAAATGAAATAAAGTTGGATATACTTGACATAATGTGGTCGTTGCGGAGGCAAACAAGGAACTATTATGAACATAAAAATATGAAAAATAATAATGAGAAATTATAAAAAGATATAATTAAGCAATAGATCTAAAAGATATCTCAGAAGTGGGATTCGAACCCACGCCTACAGAGTAGACTACGACCTGAACGTAGCGCCTTAGACCGCTCGGCCATCCTGACTCACTATATACTCTTGTCGATACCATTCAAACATAATAAATGACATGACATTTCTTCATAAAGCTACGGTCACGGCGTACTTACAAGGGTTAATTTCAAATAGACAGTTGATAATGAAATTATATCATAGTTTAACAAAATATATACCCGCCCTCGATTGTCAGGTTTTAGACCACAATGCCTTGGTCAATAAGCATACATACATGATAAATGTTTATCGTGTTACTCTTTGTGTGTCCCCTTTTCCAGATATATTATGGTAAAGGAATTTTTGTTTTTGTTTGATATCACTAAATACATCATTCAAAATCATTCCAAAAGATATTTTGTCATGTTATCAGGTAGGCTATGTTATCATTTATATGTCTTTATATTCACTAAATGAAACCTAAATGAAACCAATCAATCAATCAATCTAAATTCATTAACATATTATCATTGAAATTGTAAACGTGCATACAGCTCAAAATTGTTGATGATGAAAATTGATAAAAGATGACCCTTACCCATGTCCATAAGGTGAGATGAAATAGAGGCAGCAGTGAACTCGATCATCGATGAGATTCTTTCTATTTAATCCACTCTCATCTCGGTAATACTGCTCGAACTTGCTCTCAATGTGCGAGATGATTGGACCCCAGCTACAATGAAAAATGATTGTCATATTAAATATAATCATCATACGAGCGAAAGATTACTTCGAATACAGATACAATGTAGTTTTCTCTTGATTTCCAGATACAACCTTTATGAATTAGATTCAGCAATTAAACTACTTTCGATTCCTGATTGGCATTTTCTTAGCTATTACTTTACCCCAGTCTAGATACTTTTTGAAAAACAAATAATTACCTTGAGGTGTAGAAGAACTGGGGCTACACAGTTCTTAAATGTTTATCGGCCCTTTCCCCTTCTAAATAGCAAGTTAAGATAGAAGTCCTATATACGCGATTCTGATTGGTTGAAAGTTCAATTGCGTTTCATTCGCGAAATCTAGAATCGCCATTTGATTTTTGTTGTTGATTTTTTTGCTTGATATGCTGATCGAATTTCCTTTCGTAACATAATATATTTATTTATTGAATGATCCTATTTGTTTGGATTGAAATCAATAAAGTTTGAATTTGAATTTGAATTTGTATTTTATTTTGTGGGGGATGGGGAGGATGGGGGGGGGGGAGGGGGGGGGGGGTTGAACATACCTGTTTTCACTGTTGACAGAGTCTCCAAACCCCGGCGTATCAACCACTGTTAATCTTAATCTCACTCCTTGCTCTTCAATGTCTATCGATGATCGTTGTATCTCTGCTGTCTTATCTATACGCTCTGCCATGATACAAACAAACAAACAATCAATCAGACAAACATACAGATACAAAACACCACAGTTTAAAGTGAATTTTGAAACATACTGTGAACCAAAATAGTCCCAGCACCCTCTGCATGATATCTTATATGCTCTTTCATTATCATGAAAACTTAGACAGTTTAAGAAGGATTGAATTCATTCATATTATTCATATTTTCTTCAAAATATGATAATCACTCATATTATTATTATGAATCTATTCATACAAGACCGATCGTCATTAAGAAGGCCTTTTCTCTATTGTTGGGTTTCGTTGAATGATTATGTCGCTGTATTCTTAAAGCGGGGATTTGTTTATGAAAAATTACATCAGTCATTTTTAGTAACTAAACCTTAAAGGGGACAAAAAAGGAGATGGAAAG